>CAAKHF010012549.1:17932-29450 GCA_901007745.1 Hippocampus kuda
GGTGTTTTTTTTTTTTTTTTTTTTTTTTTTTTTTGTGGGGGGGGGGGGGGGGGGGGGGGGGGGGATATTTTATTTTTTTCCTTTTCAATCATGTGATTTTTGTCCCAGGTGTGGAAAAGTGGACCACCTCAAAACCCAAGGCAGGGTAGTCAAGGGTGCATTGGGAGTTGGCCCATCCAGTCGAGTGTTTTGTGGACGTGGAGAAGGCGATAGACTGTGTCCCTGGGTTGATCTTTTATTTTGAAATAGTGGTACTACTGCTTTTATTTTGAAGTAGCACTACTATCGTTTCAATATTTAACAATCTTTTATTTTTTTAATTTTAGTACTGTTTTGTATTTTGAAGGAGCGGTTGAAGTAGGAGTACTGCTGTTCTTATTTTGAAGTGATGCTTTTATTTTGAAATAAAGTTGCTTTTATTTTGAAGAAGCAGTACTGTTGCCCTTGTTTGAAGTAGTGGTACAGCTGCTTTCATTTAAAGTAGCGGGGCTGTTGCTTTTATTTTGAAGTAGTGCTTTCATTTTGCAGTACTGTAGTGGTACAGAGAGGGTGAGAACGAGCTGCCCTATGTCTTTGCTGATCTGGAGAAGGCCTATGATGGTACCCTAAGAGGAAGTGTGCAACTGCAAAAGGAAGTCTGCATTGGCATAAGTTTATTCAAATAGTACAGGACGGATTTATGAGGGTAGCAAAACCACTGTTCTGCTACCCTCATTAGCTGTGTTGTCAGTGTGGCACAAGAGTTGGAGGTGAAAGTTGGGGTGCATCAGGGATCTGTTCTTAGCCTCTTCCTCTTTGGAATAGTGATTGATAGACTGAGTGATGAGGTTAGACTGGGAACCCTCATAGCCCAGAAGAGTGAAGCTACAGGGAGGATGTATAGCTATGGTGGAGGACTAAAAATGATTGGGGTCAACAGTCCAGAGCAACTGTGACTGAGGGTGTGAAGAAATGGATTCAAGCAGGTTGGCATAGGCAGAGGAAAACATCAGGGGTGTTATGTGGTGTTCGAGTCTCGCTGAGGATGAAGGGAAAATCTTCTGAAGCTGGCTATGATGTACAGATTCCAGACAGTGGTGCTGAAGAAACACGAGGAAGCAGAAGTGGAGGTGGCGCAAATTAAGATGTGGGGCTTTTCTTGAGGACTCACCAGGATGGAGCGGATTCCAAATCAGCTCATCAGAGAGATAGCCAAACTTTGATGTACTGGGGACAAAGCTCTTGCTTTATTCTGTAGTCATGGTACTGCTGGTTTTATTTTGAAATAGCAGTACTGTTGCTTTTATATTTATAGTAATGCTTTTATTTTGAAGTAGGTTTCATGTTTCAATTATTGGTCCTTTTGCTTTTATTTTTAAGTAGTGTTTTCAATTTGCAGTAGTGGCACTGTTGCTTTCATTTTTAAAGTAGCAGTACTGTTCCTTTGTTTTCAATGCAGTTATCAGTTATATGCGTAGAAACAAAGCAAGTTATACAAAAGCGCAGTTATATGAGCTATTATTTTGAAGGACCGGTACCGTTGCTTCCCTCTCAATGTAGAAACTTGACAAGTTCACATAAAGTTTATTTTCTGCAAAAAAGAATGTGAAGTAACAGTTTATAAATCTCTTGTTAGCTGCTTTGCAAACATTCATATGTACAAACACGTCCCTGCTTATTACAAATTATTACAACACGCGCATAAACGCAGTTCAGCCTAAAAGCACGAGCCCAACAGCGTTAAGAACGTCTGAGCAAACCTTTGTAAAAATGTGACAACATGAAATATGGCCTTTTTAGCTCATAGTAGGGGAGGTGCGCGCGCGCGCGCACACATGTGTGCGTGTTTCAGAGAAATATGGCCTGTTGCTGATCCCTCAACAGCTCCCCCACTGGCAGAGTTTCCAACTACATTGCTTCTGCCGAACTGATTGCATAAAACAATCGCGTGCGCACATGCATGCACCATAGCTTGGCTCAAAGAAATTTTCCTTGTCAGCGAATGAGACTTTGACCTTTTCCAACAAACACACAAGCGTGTGAAAACCTGCACTTCCTGTTCAAAGAGGAAGTTCTGGCATGATGATGAACGGGACCGACTGAGACCGCTCCCTCACCTCGGAAAACTTTTTTTTTTTTTCATTCTGAAGAGCTAAAAAGCTGGTCAAATGCGTAAAAATGCCTCGCTGACATTTATTCTCATCTTCTTCTTGACTTGATGACAAGACTTCCTGCGTGTGCGCACGCCAGCGCACGCACATCCCGAGGAGCTTCCTGTCAAATTTCAGCCAAAAGACGGGGTAAGCGCCGCCAACAGGGAATGTGTGACTACCTCGCCAATTACCCGCAGAAAAGCCACACGTGGGTGTTTCGCGACGATTTTGGAGGAACACCGACAGTCTGATTGGTAATGACAGACAGCGGGCTTCTCGCCTTCAATTGCATAGCAGAGCAGGAAGTATGCAAAGTCCAATTTCGGGTCCATATACGAGTACGCTCATTAGTCAGTAAAATTCAGCACACAAGCAGACAAAAAATTAAAAAAATAAAGAGTCTTAAAGGTAGCCTTTTTCAACTAGAGACACAACGATGCTGTCTGCCTACTTCAAAATTGTCTCAATAGTGAGGACAGCGACTGGACAAGTAGTTCATGGACCTGAAACGAGATTCAGTTCAAGGTCCATGTATATTATTATGCTCTTTGCCTTCAGTGCACAATTAAAACACCTCCCTTACTTGCTTTTCAACTAAAGCCACAAAAATAAAAAGTCGTGTTTTAAATTATGAGATAGTTTTAAATTATGAGATACAGTCATCCTGCGAGTGTAGTGAACTGACTCAATAGTGAGGCCAACAACCGTCCTACTAGTATATGGACCTGAAACTATATTTAGTTCTCTATATTAAGGTCCACTCACTAGTATGCTCTTCCTCCTCACAATTAAGGCTACGTTCACACTGCAGGCACAATTTGGATTTTTTTTTTTTTTTGATGAATTACAGCTTTTTATATACTCGCTACAAAAACAAATGCGACTTCTAATGTGAATGCAACGCGCCCATGTTGTGACACGCATGAGCTCAAAACCCGTCATCAAGTGACATGCATTTAAAAAAAAACAGACGTCATCTGGCCAGTGTTTACGTAATTAAATATGGTGCCGTATGTCGGGGCTCATTTTATCATCTCATATTGCCACAGTATCAAGACATGAGGAGGTCCAGATAATTTGGGGACTCCCCCGATCCCCTCATTTAATGGAAACGGCGATTAAAAATGATGTCACGTCACTGCCGTGAATCGTAAAAGAAGCGTGGGCGAATGACTACATTCGCCACAAATGTCCACTTTTTGCTTCACGTTTCAAGTGGGATTCAATTAAAGTCAACTGTAAAGAAAACTGTTACTTCAAATAAACGATTGTAGATTCTTGAACAATGTCAGTAGTTAAGCCGTCTTTTCCCCCCGCCTGCGAGGAGGAAATACTGGGCTTTAGTTGACGTATAGGTCGGACATGTGCAAATATCCGAGCCAGGTTGGATTTGAAAAAAAATAAATAAAATATAAAAGGAATTGAGCTGCAGTGTGAACATACCCTACCACAATACAGAGGGATTAGTAGAACTACGAGTGACGTTTTTTCCACTACTCGTGCAAAAAAGTGATTCGTAGGACAGTGGTTCTTACTAGTATGCTGAATTGTCTTCCGAGCTTGGACAAAAGAGTGTATGGACCCGAAAGTAGGCATCAGGGATGTTGAGAACAAGTTTTTGATTTTTATACGAGTAAACCCGTTGTGAGCATTTATTCCACATTCTTCACATCCACCTTGCAGGTCCATGTACTAGTGCAGCCTGTTTTCGCTCGCAGGAGGACAACTTTCTATCGAATCGATATAAAATACATGGCTTAGCGTAAGAAAAATTTAAGAGGAGGCAGGGATGGGATTTTATTGTCTGCCACAACAAAGTGGATGGTCATTCATTCTATTATTTACTACATCATATGTGTATACATACACATATGTAACTCATATATTAGATGTATTAATTTCAGACTCTGTCTGAATTCAGGAACAATGCAGTGTCTGTTCAAATGGCTGACATGTTCATTTGCCAGTTTCATCAGTGCCGCTTTTACCCCCTGAAGTTTGATGCATAGATTGACAAGAGGGTGCGCAATCTTACATGATGGTCGTGCTCGGCAACGAATGCGGACTCGCGTATTTTTTTCCCACACTTGTTCCCAGTCTAGATGTCTCCTCACCGTGTTTATTGATCCGTCGTTCCATATATGTGCGGGTGCGGTATATATGTGTGGAAACCCGGCACAGAGCTCGAGTACTTCGAAGGCATGGGAATAAATGCTCAAAGGGGTTCATGGGTAAAAAACATGCCGAATAAGGCAAATGTCCTACTAGTGAGGACAAGGAGTGCACTAGTGCATGGACCAGGAGGTGGACTTGAAGGCTCAGCAGTTGGCCTTTCCGTGTTTTGAGAGGCTGACGCTACCCGTCGCCACCCGGGAGACAGTTCACGGCCGACTTGCCGTCCAAAATGGCGAACGCAGCACGGGCCTCCGGACGAGGGGGCAACATTCCGTCAACTGTCCAATTTGGAAACTTTCCATGGCAATTAAAGGCAATTGACGAGAATCCGTTTTCTGAATGGAAGCGCTTACAGGAGACGTCAAGTCCAAAACGTTCCGGATGACATTTTCATTCATTCACTGTGTAACATTTTTTTCCCCACTACAAGTGCTACTTTTAATTAAAGTTATGTGTTCCAAAGTGCAACGTTAACACTTGTAGAGCCAATTCGTGCTTTCTCCCATGATTCTTTGGAGAGTGACTTTTACACTTTTAATTTAGTATTTTGTCACCATAGTACGGTACTTTTTTTTTTTCCTCCCCGGAATCGCTCTTGTGTGTTGATCCTACATTCCAGCCTTGCCTCCCTATGCTTGGGTCCCCCACACTCCACCGCAAAAGCTGCAAATCTGAAAATATCTGTACATTAATGATTCTAAATGAAGCAAAAGAGATGTTGAAATCCCAATTCTTTGCATGAAAAGCGTGGCTTGTTTCTCCACTTTTGGGTTTGAAGCCGGTGTTTTGAGTAAAAACCAACCCATTTTTTGCTGATTACGAAAGAGCTGATTTTTTTTTTTTTTCTGGTGAAAGAGGCGAGTCTCTTCTTCCTTGTGGTAGGTTCACTGCTTTATAGTGACATAGCTTAATATTCTGTGGCTGTTGAAAGATCCGGCAAAATACTCGAGGGGGTAATGGAGAGCCTTTAAAAAGGGTTCCAATGGAAAGTTTCCAATTTGACATCATTGCAAAATTTCCCATCTTAACTTCCCATAGAAATTTACCGGCCACGTTCCGGAAGCGCTTCACCCCTTCGCAACCTGGAAGGGCAGCTGGTGAGTTTGGGTCTTGACCCCGCGGCGCGCGTCCGCTCCCGGTGTCTGCCCGCCGGCCCGCGCCGGAGCTCACTTGAGTCTGTCCGAGCGGAACGAGTCCTCCACGGCGGGGTCGGCCAGCATGAGGTCTCCCTCCAGCATGTCCAGGGCCAGAGCGCCCATCCGGAGCGGGTCGTCCAGAGAGTACGGGTCCATCTCGAAACCCGGCACGTGCGACAGGGCGCTGGCGATCTCTTTGGACAAGCCCGGCGGAGAGTCGCCTGAGGAGAAATACACGCGTCATGGAAGAAAAAAAGAAAAAAGCTGTCCATGGGGTACACCCGGGATTGTGTCCTGTTGCAATATGCTGTTCAGTGAACCCCAGATTATTTTTTATACCGTGGACCAAGACAGTTCCTTAAAATGTCCACCGAGCAGGGAATGAGCGAATGATGCTGCTTTCGCAATCATCCAGCAATTTTGACTCACCCGTCACTACATCGGAAATTTTATCATGGGCACTCATCAGTAAAATGTTGAACTTTCCGAAAACCTTCATTTATTTGGTACCACAAGTAAAGTGAACAAAAACATATGAGGGCTGCTACAACTACTGATTATTTTAACCACCATCTCATTTGCGATTATTATTTGTCATTGTCATTATTTTTTTCTATTACTTGGATTTAAAAAAAAAAAAGAAAGAAAACATGTTTTACTTTCTATTCTTTCATTCAAACTTAGGAAAAGATTTCTGTTGATGTTTGCTAAAAACACAAAACAAAAACAATCGGTGTGCTTTCATGTGGACGACAGAAATCAGAATATTTATTGCTGAAATTAGAGAATTTGGACAATTTAAAGTCAAACAAGGTCTCGAAATGGTGATTAAAAATAGTTGTTGATTAATTAGATAATCAATTAGTCAACAAGCTGCCCGGTGGGCCAGTGGTTAGCGAGTGCAGAGGTACGGGGTTCAATTCCAGCTCCGGCCTCCCTGTGTGGCGTTTGCATGTTCTCCCTGTCCCTGCGTGGGTTTTCTCCGGGTACTCCGGTTTCCTCCCACATTCCAAAAACATGCATGGCAGGCTTATTGAACACTCGAAATTGTCCCTCGGTGTGAGTGTGAGCGCGGTCGGTTGTTCGTCTCTGTGTGCCCTGCGATTGGCTGGCAACCGGATTGGGGTGGACCCCGCCTACTGCCCAAAGGTAGCTGGGATAGGCTCCAGCACCCCTCACGACTCTTTTGAGGATAAAGCGCATCGGAAAATGGATGGATGGATGGATTAGTCAAGAAGTATTCAATTAATTGTTGCACCTCTATTAAGAACCAATTAAAAGTCGACTGATGAGGATGACGATAACCACGGCAAGCGCAAACATGCGTCACGTGACATTAGCAATGCGAGCCCGAGGGGACTTTGCCATCAATTTAATTCGACAGCATAAAATGTCCGACTCCAGAGAGGTCTTCCTTCTTATATTCCACCAACGCAACAGTCATTAGAACATCCGTGTTTCCAACTTGTGGGGGCACACAGAACATACAACTGCAAAGAACATGTTGCACTGGAGTTGACGAAAAACAAACTTTGTTTGCTGGCAACAGAAAAATGAGACAATCAACTTGAGCGTTGCTTAACGTGTCGCCTGAACCCACCCGTCAGGATGATGTTGGGGATGTTCTGGCGAAAGTCGCCGCCGCCGCTGCCATAGTTGTGATTCTGATTCTGGTTGAGTGCGGCTTGGTCGAAGGACTGCTGCAGCACCTGCGTGTCAGCATGGCCGCCGCTCAGTACACTGCGGCCCAGGATGTCACTCGGGCTCTCGGCGGGGAACTGAAGCACAAACATGCACAGGCGCCTCCGTCACGTGACAAGGATTACATCATGTGATGCGTGTTGATGTGACTTGAGCTGATAACAACATGAATCGGTCATGTGACTTATGTCCATCATGTGGCTTGTTGCTTGTGACATGCGCTGGTCATGAAGTGTTGATCAGGTGATGATTTGGTCCAAGGACGCAAGTCGGTTTTTGACACAATCATGTTACAATTGCTTATCGCATGCTGATCATGTGACGCATGTTGTTTATGCGACATGCATTGATCACGTGATGCACATTGCTCACGAGATGCACACTCGTACGACACGCATTGATCACGTCTGATGGCTTGAAGAGGTGACGCTGGTTGTCAGCAAATGTGTCGGATGTAGCTCATGTGCTGCGGGTCCATCATGTCAATCATGACGTGGTTGGTCATGTGACGCGATGATTTGATTGTGACACGTTCAAGCTCTGGCTGCTTCAGGTGTGACGCAGCTTTAGATCAGTGAAAATGTGACGGGTGTCGATTATGACACCGGGCTTATCGTGTGATGCAAGTTGCTCATGAGACACATTCACCATTTGAGGCGTTAATCGTGACTGACATGCGTTGGTCATGTGATCGCGTGAAGCATGTTGAGCGACACGTGTCAGTCACATGACATGTTGCTCCTGATGCACCTTTGGTCATGCGATGTATGTATAGATCTTACGACACGATGGTGACACGCGTCGCCGTACCTGCTGGCTGGCTTTGCCGCTGAGCTGCAGGTTTACGTAAGAGTCGTCCAGCAAGGAATTGAGCAAGGCATCCTGGGAAAACATCGCGTTACCATGGCAGCAAGCGGGCAGGCAGTCAACAAATAGGCCAGTAGAGGTCTCACGTTGTACAGGTCGGCGGTCAAGTGCAATTGAGGGAAGTTCCCGCTCATCTGTTGCTCCGCTTCCTGCTTGAGCTGACACTGGGAGGTCAAGGTGCCGTGGAGGTAGGGCTCCAAGGCGTTGTTCTTCACCAGTGTCGAGCTGACCTGAGAGCTGCCCGCCCGCTGCGGCTGCAAACACACACACACGAGGAAGTTTAGAGGAGGAGAACGTGAAGATGGATGTGATGAAAACGCTTTTTCAGTTTAGGTACCGTTCCAAAGTGCTGAGCGTTGAGCAGGTTCTGCGGCGGCGTCTGCTGGAGGCGGACCATCTGCGCTTGATGCTGACTCAGGAGGGGGGGCTGCTGGTGGGGGGGCTGCTGGCCCAGTGGATATGGTGGTAAGCGCTGGTCCAGAGTTGATGGTAAGCGCTGGTCCAGAGTCAGCTTACTCGTGTCCAGGGGCACGCCCTAGGGGTGGGAAGTGGGAAACATGTCGCTGTGTACGCATGTACGTGTGTCACCTCTGCGAGGGAGGAAAGCTCGGGTGAGAAATGCGCATGAATGTGCAACTGAGGACAGCATGGGGAGACGTACATGCTACGTTTTGTGCAGTGTGTGTGTGTGTGTGTGTGTGTGTGTGTGTGTGAGATTTGGGCTTTTACGTGTATCCGTTTGTGTACATTAATGTTTTGTGTGCGCATGTGCTGTCTATGTGAGACTGAGAACAGTGCGTGAATGTGTGTGTGTGTGTATCTATGTGCATATGATTGTGCTGTATTTTGTGTGGTGTTGTTGTGATTTGTGGTGTGCATGTGCGTGTGTTTGTGCCCTCCATGAGGGAGATGCGTGCATGCGAGTGCGCGCATTACCTGCGTGATGGAGGACAGCGTGGGTGAGATGGTGGGCGAGAACTGCTTGGTGTGATGTCGCCGGGCGTCCCCGCCCAAGACGGGCAGGACCAGTGGCGAAGGTTGCGCCCGTCTCCGCGGTGACGTGCTGACCGAGGACGTGTAGGTAGCGGAGCCAGCGCTGTAGGCGGGGTTGCTGCTACCGGAGGCCGATTGGAGGGAGGAGCTGCTGAGGGACGAGTGCAGCGATTGGCTGCTGAGGGAGGAGGGCAGAGAGGGGGAGGAGCCCAGAGACGATTGCAGCGATGGGTTGCTGAGTGACGAGTGCAAGGAGGCGGAGCTTAGAGAGTTGCTGAAAGAGTTGCTGAAAGAGTGGCTGCTGAGCGACGACTGGATGTTGGGGTTGCTCAGCGACGACTGCAGGGACGGGTTACTCAGCGTGCCCCCCAACGAGCCCGGCACACCTGCGGGAGAAAGGGCAAACATGGCGGGCATCTTGTGTGAAACTTGCCAGCACATAAAAGCAAAGTAAAAAAATTGAACATGACTTACAAAAATTACTAAAACGTACAATGTAAATTGTAAATTTCCCCATTGCAGGACAAATAAAGGATATCTTATCTTAATGCAAGAACCAGCTAACCAGATAAAACTACTTGAAAGAACCTTAATCATGGAGGTGGGGTAGGGGAGCATCGTTTTGAACCTGAATTGAAAAGCACGTGGGCCTGACTTCACCTCCGTTGTGAACTTAAACACTTGCCGTCTTTAGAGCATTCACGACAACAACTGGACAAAATTCTACCAAACAAGTTTGTTCTAAAAGTCATATAGTTCCATACCTTCTGCTGACCTTTGTTTTTCTCCCACACGTTCTCAAAATGGAGACACTGAAGAGCACCGATGTGTCACGCAGTTCCAGGGCAAAATTTAAAAGCAGCCTGTGGGACGTCGTGATGGTCGCGGGCATGTACATGGTAACAAGCAAACTACAAATTGGACGGTAGTCCTAATTGACAAAGACCTGGCCCTGCGCAAGGCTAACGTTATGTTAGCAATGTACTTGAACATTCCCCTCAGTGATTTGCAAGACATAAATTTGATCTGGTCTCAGGTCCTGCACGGCTTCATATTGGAGCGTAAGGTCTGTGTTACAACAATTACTTGACACGGTGCTCCACAATTCCCCCATTTTGTGTCTTTATTTTTCCCCGCATTCCGTTTTTTTTTCCTTCAACCAAATAGCTTCGCTTGTGCCTCCTCCTTCTCGCGTTTTACATTCCGTGAGTTTGTATGATGCAGACAATTCGATTTTTGATTTATAAATCCACTTCTTGTGAGTTTTTTTTTTTGCGAGAGATCACGTGATTAAAAAGTGCCATTTCGATTGGTCGTGTAAACGTGCGTCTGCGCGGTTGCAATGCTGTGCACTTTCTTTCCCACAAATGGACATTTGAAATGGCAGCCAAACTAGTCGCAGACGGTCGGCAACTCATGTGCGGTTCGGTCGCGCGTGCTTTCAGTCAGTGCGCCTTACCGGCCTGATGGTGGAAGGCGCCGTTGCCTCCCTCGGCGCTGCTGGTATTGATGCCCAGCTGGGTCAGGGTGGACGCCAGGTTGCCCGTGCTGCCGCCGGGGTAGGTAGGCTCGTCCTGGTCCAGCGGTGTGGGCAGAGGCGAGGGGAAGTGAAGGCTGGACAGATCTGGGAGCGACCCGCTAATGTTGAGGGCCGGCGGGACGCCGTGTGCGGGAGCCGACGGTAGCTCGGGTGACATGAACACGCTTGACACGCAGACACACAAATAAGAGGGATGAAATAAAATTGAACATCAAAGGGAAACGAAACCCGGAATTTGTTTTTCAAAAATACATTGCATGAAGTCAAGATGGCGCCCGAGTAGGCAGCCGTCGGCATGTGCTCTCATGAGCCTTGCTTTTTTTGTTGTTTTTGTGTTTGTTTTGTCACTTTGTGTTTGTTGTTACGTCGTGTGGACCTGATGTGGACTTTTTTCAGCATTTTTTGGCCACGACATTCATCAAGGAGGAGATTCTGTGCTTAGTGGTTGCGCCTTCTCGGCAGCATGGGTATACCAGCACTGTTTTTGCCTGGGAGGAATGTCGGCGCCATTTGACTGTCGTTGCTGGACAGTCCCGGGGCGCTTGTGTCTGGCGCCTGTAATGGGCAGCATTTTTCACAGCCTCGCTTTATTCAGCAGAGAGATCGGTGCTGTTGAACGGTCTGCGGCTGGATGGATGTAAGGCTTGAGGAGCCGACGATGAGAAGAAAGGAGCGTTAGCGCGGAGTGCCGATGCGGATGTGGAACTGGGAGTCGCGGCTTTGAATTGAAGTGGATTTACGTGGGACAGGAGATGTGAGCCAATCTCTTTTTCGTCAATGGACACTACAGCTTCGTGTTTGCTTTCAAAACTTAGCTTGTAGCAGACGTGCGCACATTTTCAGCATGACGTCTATAATCCACTGGTGAAAGGACACTTTGATCCTCTCCTCTTTCATCTATAACTGCTTCAGGCAACAAAGTGTATGCAGAAAAGTGGTGAAGATTGCACGACTGTCTTGTGTCCCATGTGTTG
>CAAKHF010012552.1:0-14056 GCA_901007745.1 Hippocampus kuda
CGTTCTCTCCTCCTCTCTGTCCCCCCTGCTCGCCTCGTCACCATGGGATACAGAGCCTTCAGTCGCTCTGCTTCCCAGCTCTGGAACACACTCCCCGCTGACCTTCGTAATACAGCCTCATTAACTCATTTCAAATCCAGCCTCAAAACACATCTGTTTAGACAAGCCTATTCACTCGGACCATAAAGCCATTATTTTTATTTTGTTGTATTTTTTCTTATTTTATTTGATGTTGTTTTTAACATTGTATTCGTGATTTTAGCTGCTTGTTGTAAGGTGTCCTTCAGTTCCTAGAAAGGCGCCCACAAATAAAATGTATTATTATTATTATTATTATTATAATAAAATAAATCTAAATATATCATTATTTATTTATTTTTTTATTCAGCAGCCTGACAGCAGTCGGTAGGAACGAGCGGCGGTATCTCTCCGTCTTGCAGCGAGGGTGTAACAGTCCCTGGCTGAAGGAGCTACCGAGTGCTGTCAGGGCGGGCTGGAGGTGGTGGGAGGGACTGTCCAACATAGCTTTTAGCTTAGCTAGCATCCTGCTGTTGCCCACCTCCTCCAGAGTGTCGAGGGAGCAGCCCAGGACAGAACTAGCCTTCCTGACTAGTCGCTCCAATCTCTTCCTGTCCCGGGCCGAGATGCTACCTGACCAGCAGACAATGACATGACAACCTCAATTGCGTTCACATTCTTGAAAAAAAAAATTAAATCCTTGCATGCATTTAAACATCTCCAACTCTCACAGGAGCATTTTGCAGCCGAGTGTGAAGCGGTTGGGATGAAAATCAGCACCTCCAAATCTGAAACAATGGTCCTCAGTCAGAAAAGGGTGGAGTGCCCACTCCGGGTCGGGCAGGAGATCTTGCCCCAAGTGGAGGAGTTTAAGTATCTTGGGGTCTTGTTCACGAGTGAGGGCATGAGGGAGCGAGAGATCGACAGGCAAATTGATGCAGCGTCTGCTGTGATGCGGACTTTGTATCGATCTGTCGTATCGGTCTCCACATGGTGTCCGGGCTCTCCCTCAGAGATAAGATGAGAAGCTGGGTCATCTGGGAGGGGCTCAGGGTCGAGCCACTTCTCCTCCACGTCGAGAGGAGCCAGTTGAGGTGGCTCGGGCATCTGATTAGGATGCCTCCTGGACGCCTGGTGAGGTGTTCCGGGCATGTCCCACTGGCAGGAGGCCCCAGTGATGACCCAGGAGACGCTGGAGAGACTATGTCTCCCAGCTGGCCTGGGAACGTCTTGAGATCCTCCAGGAAGAGCTGGAAAAAGTGGGCTGGGGAGAGGGAAGCCTGGGCTTCCCTGCTAAAGCTGTTGCCCCCGCAACCCGACTACAGATAAGCGGTAGAAGATGGATGGATGGATAGATGGTTGCGGTTGAGAGATATGAAACACTGCAGGATTTTGTGCAAAATAACATAAAAAACACTCAGTCAAAACACTTTGAAGATTGCAGTGATTACGGGTATTGTGGCTGGTTTGTAGCACACAAATTGATGGTATTTGTCATTGTGACCAAGTGATTCTCCTAATAATCACATTCATGACATGAATCAGATCAGCCCTGGTCTTGACCGCTCCTGACACAAAATTTGGAATACAAGGCTATATCTCCCCAACCTGTGATTCTCGAAGGTTTTTATTCTGTTTCGCAGGACAACCAGTGGGGGGGGGGGGAAAAAGATGACTTATTCAAAAGAGGTCATTGATGATCATTGACGACTATTTTCTACAACAGAAATGCAAAACTTTTTTTGTTAACTGTACAAACTGGAGACGTCGGGCCGTGTCAAATGCGTCATTTCTGGGACGATGTTTTCAGAACACCAGCATGGTAATGTCACAGGTCAATATGAAAGCTAAAGATAAAATGCTAATAAATATAGAAAGATGTTAGAATATGAAAACACCAACAAAAAAACTACTCAGTGTAGTTTTAACAGTTATACTGTATTCATTCATTTATTATTATTATTATTATTATTATTAGTATGAATATGATTATTTTTTATTTTTTTGGACCGAACATTTTTGACTGTTGGCGGGAAAAATGCGCGTTCACTTCGGGTTCTTTCAAGGTCACAAATGTTCAGAAAACGTTCGCCAACAGTTTTCGTGGTTTTTCTCAGCGCATATGTTCAAATTTTCCTTGCAACAAGAAAAGTTCGTGTGAACCATCGTCTGCCAACCATTTGGCGAAGAATTGTGACCTTGAACAAACCGTGACGAGAACGCAACATCCTATCAAGGGTGCAATCCAACAGTTTTTCCATTGAACCAGAGCCTGATTCTGTCAAACTCCGCTATAACTAGCCAAGTAAATGCTTAAGGTTGGAGCTTGATGAATCTGACAGAACCAAACCAACAGATTGTACTACTGGATATACCCCCACAGGACACTGAGAGACAGTGTTCAAATTTGTGTTTCAAGTCTACAAAGTACATGTTCACTATCCATCCATCCATCCATCCATTTTCTGATCCGCTTATCCTCACAAGGGTCGTGGTGGGTGCTGGAGCCTGTCCCAGCTGTCTTTGGGCAGTAGGCGGGGGATACCCAGAACTGTTTGCCAGCCAATTGCAGGGTACACAGAGACGAACAACCATCCGCACTCACACGTAGGGACAATTTAGTGTTCAAGCAGCCTGCCATGCATGATTTTGGAGTGTGGGAGTACCTGGAGAAAACCTATGAAGGCATGGAGAGAACATGCAAACTCCACACAGGAAGGACGGAGCCGGAATCGAACCTTTATATCAGAGGTGGGCAAAGTACGGCCCGCGGGCTGGATTGGTCTTGTTAATCCGGCCCGCCGAAGGTTGATACAGTACACAATTAAGGTTCGATGTAAATGATTGCATTCATTTCATTTGGGCTTGTAATGACGGGCATTTCAACGCCAGGTGGCGCAGTTATTTGAAGTTGCAGAGCACAGCGAAGGAGGGGGAGTCGATGTGGAAGCCCTCAGTAGCGCCAACTCAAGCGACTCCCGTTCGATACGACGGAATAAGTGTGTCCGCGCCGCCATTTTCTATCATTGGATCCAAAACGGCGACATGCATGCAAGTGACTCTTTATTGCAGTGAGTTTTACTGAAATTGCGAACATTTTTACGTCCTATAGATCAGGGGTCCCCAACCGCCGGTCCGCGGACCGGTACCGGTCCGCAGGGCATTTGGTACCGTGCCGCACAGAAAGAACTTGCCTTAATTCCGTTTTATTTATTTCGGAACACGAAATATGTTTTATTTTGAAAAATTACCGGATTTTCCGTCTGTGTCACGCTTGACACACGTCAAGCCACGCTTCTGCGTCATGTGACCGATTACGCTAAAAACACAATGAGTAAAAAAATGAGTAAAAAAAACTGCTGGAGATCGCAAATGACGGCGACCTTAAAAGTACGTTCGAGCCAACTGGATTAAAGTTATGGCTGAATATTCTGAGATCGCCACAATAGCACTGTTGCTATTTCAGACATGCTACCTGTGTGAGGCGGGGTTTTCTGCAGCAACGGCGACAAAAACAAAATTACGAAGTAGACTGGACATAAAACACACACTTGAGGTGTCATTGTCTCCTATTACCACGAGATGGGACTGTATGGTTGCAGAAAATCAAGCTCGGGGCTGTGGTGAGTCGTCATTTTCATGCACTTTGAATTTGCATTGCATCGTATTTTGAAGGCATTAAACATGACCATCGCTATATGATTGTTGCGGCCAGATTAGACACTCCTTGTGTTTATTATTATATTTCGAAAACATCACCATTTTCATGCAGCTCATACCATATTATTTTGTCGTATTATTTCCGCCACACCTTAAATGCCGGTCCCTGAAAATATTGTGACATCAACCGGTCCGTAGGGCAAAAAAGGTTGGGGACCCCTGCTGTAGATCATGGCATGCAAACGAAGAGGAACAGTAATGGCGGCGGAAGAGAAAGTGAAGTGTATCTGATTAAACGACGCGGGTTACAAAGTACAAAACATTCAGGAGACGCTTGGAGTCTGAAAGACTCAAACCGACGAGACTTTGAAAAACGAGGAAGCGATTCTTGCTCTGTCCGATCCTGGCTGTTTCCATGCTCAGAGTGAATTGTTGCGGCTTGACGGACAGTTGAGTAAATAAACGTTTCCTGGAATGGTTTGACTGTTATCGTGCTAAAAACTTTCCCCCAACTGGACCGCTAATGAGAGAGCAATCGAGTTCCATAGCGCAATTGGCATTGAAGACTTCGAAGCGTCCCGTGGCTAGGTTCAAAAGTTCGTTGCACGACATCAGCTGAGCAACGCTGTCTTGTATGGTGATTAAGGGGAGGTCAAGTTCGAGACAGTGAGTGAGTGGAAAGAAAGCCACAAGGTCTTTTACTCAACTCAACTCAACTCAACTCAACTGTATTTATAGAGCACTTTCAAACAGCCATCGCTGCATACAAAGTGCTGTACATGGAGCAATTTTGTAGCAAATAGTCCTAACTTTGTTATATTTTGTCATATACCTGTACTGTATGCTGCAGTTTATGGGCAATATATTGTTGCACTTTTGTTGCTTGTGTTGTCACACATGTACTGTATGTTGTTCACATACTTGGACGTTCATACAGGACATATACCACAGTTGTTTCACTGTTCTCATTACAAAAAAGTATGGTAATACTTTAATGCTTCTGTTCTGTTGATGTTTGGTATGGACTGTCAACATATACAGTTTTTTATATGTACCATATCTTGTGCTGACCCGGCCCACCTGTCAAATTTAGAAATCAATGTGGCTCCCGAGCCAAAAAGTTTGCCCACCCCTGCTCCATATTGTGAGGCCACCGTGCTCGCCACTCATCCACCAGGCTGTCTTCATTTTCAACACCCTTTGTCGTGAACAGGGTCGCGGGGAGTTGCTGAAGCTTATCCCAGCTGACTTCGGGCGGAAGGCAAACGACACCCTGAACTAGTCACCAGTCAGTCGCAGGGCACATATAGAGATAGACAAACATTCACACCCACATACACACCATCACTTAGTGGGAACCGATCCCACGCTGCCTGCACACAGGTCCAGCGTGTGTACAACTCCACCATCAACGACTATTTGGGCCAAATCCTTTGCTAACTCCAGTCCCCAGGCGAAGCCATGTCCTTGTTGTTTATCACAACAAGGACATAAAAAGAAAAGGGAAGAAATTTTATCTGTGCTGTATGTTACATGTTACATATACAGTACATTTGAAAATAAAGTTTTATCCAATCCAATCCAAAAAGCACGTTGTTCTATCAGACTCCAAGGTTTTCCAATCTGACTGATCCTGCTAAGAAAGCTTTTGTTTCAGTTGTTATTTTTGTTTTCAAACAAAATTCAAAGTTTCTCGTGTCTGAAAATATTGATTCTAAAATCTGTTCTAAGTACATTTTCAGAATGATATGTTGGACACCATTTTGCATCTTGTATTGTGTGCTAATCATTCTAATTCCACATGTCACGCTGACCATTGTTTTGTTTGTCTCCTCAGGTCGTAATGGAAATGACAAGCACCTTAAAACAGCAGAAGTTCAACCTGGTTCAAAGCGGATTTAACCCCTCTACAATATCAGATCCTCTCTATGTGTTGGATTATCAACAGAACAGCTATATCCCTTTAACAAAAAGTGCATACCAGAGTATCCTCTGTGGAGAGCGCAAGCTATAAGACTGCGAGTGCTCATGAGCGTAATGGCAATGATCTTAGAAGAATATGATGATTTGGCCTTGCTTCTTTCACTTTTTCATCTTTCAAGATAGTTTGACAGCCAACATGACAATGTCAAAAAGATTACACACCAGAAAATTAAAATGCTAAACGTTAAACATTGATATTTAAAAACAGCTAGTATTTGATTAAAATATAAGTACGATTTATGTTGGGGGAAAAAAAATCAGTCAGTACACATTCAGAGACTAATGGGTCTTTCTAATAAAGTGACAGTGATTGTGACCATATCCAAATGCGGCCAGCTTCAGATTGGCTGTAAAGCCACGGTGGCGGGAACAAGAGTTTTTGAGACACTTTACGGAGGTCACAGACAGAAGCCTGGTGCTGAACATTCACCTCTGCCTGATCAGTCTCCAGTCGTACACGATCCTTTATCCACGCTGCCTCCCCCAGCACACTACTGCATCGAAACAAAAGAATCTTGGCAATAAACGGAAAAAAGATCTTCAGCAGGTTATTACAGATGTTAAAAGAACCTGTTCTTCTCCTCAGGACGTATCTATTCAACATGTTTATCTGTCATATGCACGGTAGAAACACAATGGTTGGACTGAGCTGGGAAATTCTGACTTTGCTATCTCCCTCCACATTTACAAAGAATATAAAACATTAAAATGAGCAATTTGATGTAATCAAAGATGAATACTTATGGGAAAGGGGGGTATGCAATGTATGTAAGAAGATTTTAAAACAAACAAACAGACAAAGTGGTATATTTGACTTTGACCATAGTAATAGTCCAGTTGGTGCATAAAGGAAATCTTATAAACCGGTACATAATTTGCAACGATGGAGACATTCTTGTTTTTGCAGGTTACAAAGGTATTGCAAAGTGTAAATGTCCCAGACAAGAGGATTACAAAAGAAAAATATTGCACACTGTGGCTGACAGATGATGTCATTTGTTCAGGAGTCTGATGGTATGTGGGTCGAAGCTTTTTTTTGTTTGTTTAATCTTGTAGTTCTGGCTGTGACAATCCTGTTGCATCTGACAGACAAGAAAAGTTCAAAGAGAGCCTTCATGTCCTGTACATTACAGTTCCCATACCAAAATGTGATGGGAGTTTGTCAGAATGCTCTCCACTGTACAATTTGCTGAGCAGTTTGAATAATAAGAATAAGAAAACCTTTATTCGTCTCACAATGGAGAAATTCCCAATTACAACAGCAAAGCTATGAAAGGAATGAGAATTCCATTTTTTGATAGCTTTCCCAAGAACTACAGTCTCTGTTGTTGAGCCTTTCTGATAATATGCTGTGTGTTGTGGGTCTAAGTAATGTCTTCGCTGATGTGAGTACACAAGTTTGGAGGTTTTCACACTCTCCACCTTTAGCCCGGTTCTCACGGCAGGATAATTAGCTCGATTTTGTCACGTTGTGAGGTTGTGGTGGACCCCAAAAAGCAGGCAAGAGGGAGGATCAGGGTGAACTTGACAAATTGTATTAAAACATAGAGGAAACTAAATCCAAAACAAAGTATCAAACAAAAACCATGGCAGAAGCTCAAAATTAATCGTAACAGAAACATGACCTAAACATGACCTCAACATGACAGAACAAACAAACATGACATGACAGCACCAAAGAAACAGCAACAATGACCCAACAATGAGTGTTCGGGTGGGAGTCCTTTTATACAACTAATTACCCAACGACCAACAGGTGTGCAGCTGCAGGGGGAGCCCTACAGTGCCACCTGTTGGTCCCAAACCAAATCATGACAGATTTTAATTCGGAATCTTCCCTCTTGACGATTGGAATGACATTCCGATTAGGGCAATGCCTCAAAAAAGATCATCTGGACAGAAATTTCTTGCCGTGTGTGTAGTGCTCAGACTGATCTGAACTGCTTCAGAAAGACATTTGGACCGTTCTGATCTCTAATCGGTTATATTCAGCTTGTTGGATTGTTTTGACACGACTTCTCACTGTTTGTGTTGTGCCCCTTGGACAAACGAAAACGGACAGTGACGTGCAGCAATCAGAACGCAAAGCTCAGAGCTAACACGGTGGGGAATCCAAAATCAAAACCATCATGGTGCAATATGGGGTCCTATTTTGGTAGAATGGCACCAGGCGTGAATATGGTCGCAGATTCATTTTCGGGCCAGGGGAAGTCTAGTTTATATGGCAGACCATGTGGCACCTGTTTGGGAGTCTGCCGACAACTTTAAAATTTTGCCGTGTGAACCAGGCTTAAGTCTCACTCATGGCAGGCGCTGCTAACTGGTCTTTCCTCCACCTTGGGTTGAGAATCATCTCTTTAGTCTTTATAGCATTCAACCCTTTCATGCACCCTGTAACCTGCTAACATGATAAGCTGTCCACTGTAGTAACCGCTGTCCCTGAAAGGTTTTTTTTGGGGGGTTTTTTTTGCACCTAGAGCAGCTGAGCCACCTCATTCCTGGAAACCTGGTCTCCACTAGTGAAAAGGCCAATGACTTCTGTGTCATCAGCAAACTTGATATGTCTGTCCCTTCATGGTGCCTCTGTTATCTTGCCAGCCCACTGAGGAGTTGAGCTGTAGCACCTGGTATTTAGATGGCGACCACATCCACCTCCCCGCCTTTAACAGTAACAGGCTGAAAATTGGGTATATTCCTTCTAAAGTCAGCCACCAACCACTTGGCTTTGGAGATCTTCACTTGCAGATGGTTTGTTTTGCATTGTTTCCATATATCCTCGAACACAGGGGTGTCAAACTCAGGTCCTGGAGGGCCGCTGTCCTGCATGTTTTCCAAGTCTCCCTGTTGCAACACACCTGATTCAAATGATCAGATCATCAGCAAGCTCTGCGGAAACCTGACATTGAACCTATTCATTTAAAGCAGGTGTGTTGCAACAGGGAGACTTGGAAAACATGCAGGACAGCGGCCCTCCAGGACCTGAGTTTGACACCTGTGCTCTAACAGAATCTTGTACTACTCCTGCTGTTCACCTATTTTGGAAACGTAATCACAGTGTCATCTCGGCCTGAACAACTTAGTGTTTTCTGATCAAAATCAGACCACATGATCACCAAAGATGATTGTTTTATTTTGGCGCTCTTATCCTCTCCAGCTCACCAATCAGAAGCGGAATGCTACTCATAGACAGGTCACGCTAACCAATCAGCTCCAAGCTGGTTTAAAAGAAAAATGGCACATCAGAATCTGATTTATTGGCCAAGTATGTAAGAAACACAAGGAATTTACTTCCCAGTTATGCATCGCACATCGTCACCCGGCTGCTCACGAATTTGGGGAAACACTAGGCGCTAGGCTGACTTATACTGCATAGTATGTCTCTGTTTATCAGCTACAGTATGTGTGAAATGTGAAGTGTGGAGCCTCTGCTCTAAGTAATCATTGCCTCAGTGGTCCAAATAAGCTACACTTCTAACAAGTATCACTTTCAGAAAAGGCAGCGAGATAAGGAGTAGCTTAGCACGTGACAAGCTGAGCAAGAAGACAGAACAGGAGAGGATGCTAATCGCTAACCTAGTGTCAAATACAAAAGAACTTAGTTATATACCGTAGTACTTTGCTCACAGAAGTCTAGCTGCAGCCACGTCAGAGCGGAAAGTAACCAGGTCTTAACAGCAATTAGCAATTGAATTTGTAGCTCTCAGGAGAAAATAGTTGAACAGCTACATCGTGAGCTCACAGAAAAAAAACAGGAAAGGAATTGGTGAGAGCTTCTATGAGCCAAGACGAGGAGCTTATGAGATCAAACGTGTATTAGTATACTTATATCAGCAATGCTATTTGGTTTGCACTATTTTGCACCATACGCGTTCAGAAAAAGTGGTGTTCTCCAAGAAAACACAATTTAACCCCCAGGTACAAATAAGTATTGTTTATGGTTCGATAAGCTACACAAATGGTCCAAACAAGCAAAGGGACTATTTCTCGACCTTTTTGTTTGCAATTAAGGGTACATGGGTACTAGTCCTACGGAAATGCCTTCTGAAAGAGCCCACTGTTGTATGGAATGTGATTAAAAGTAATACACAGGAAGAGTCGTAATTTCGACCAGGGATGGAGAAATTTACTTTGTGTACATTTTGCACTTTAAACCAACTGACAACGGTTCTTATGAAGAAAAAAAATACGTTTTTTTCCTTTTTGGTCACTACTGTTCCCGGAATGCCTTATGTCCTGTGATACTCAACTTTATCCATCACAAAGTGGTTAATCCGACTAGTTTTTGTTACCCATAGTTCGTTGAATGTTTATCGAACCGGTTGCATTACATTTAAGTTGCACATTGTAAATATGAAACCGTGACTCGTGAAATACATTCAAATCCGTGAGTTCCATTGATGCAAAGATAACGTTCCCTTGATCTAGTCCTACATCTGTATACATGATTGTGCACATCTTGGTATATACTGTACATCTGTGGCAATTTCTCTAAAGCCCGCTCAAAGCAGCAAGGGTTTGGGAGTGTTTGCGCACGGCCCGAATGTTGAGTTTTCGTCAGAGTTCATTCAAGGTCACAAACAGTCGAGAAAACCATCACCCAATCTTCACGGTCGCAAACAGCTTTTATTGTCAAAGACAGGCATTCCTAAACAGTTGTAATGGTTGCAAACAGTTTTCAAATTTTGAAGATGCTCAAACTGTTTGAGACCATTAACATCGTAAGCAAATGTCTTTGTGACCATTTGGGACGAACCCTTACGTAAAACAAGACTCACAGAATTGCAAAGCTTCGCGGCTCAGTGGGGTGGATTTCATGCCAACTTCCCGAAAATCAAATCCACTCCACCCACGCAAAAAAAAAAAAAAAAAAGTGGTACTGTTGTGTGTACAATTCATTGACTGAATATGCGCTCAAATACCTTCATCTTCTTTAGAATTCGCTACTTAACACAGGTGACTGAAGTCATTTACTCTGCGGCGGCTCAGCGCTTCGTGAGACAGTCGGACGCTGAGCGGCTTGTGCTTCGATGAGGAAGCGTTGAGTGGGTTTTTGGACAAACAGTCGGCTTTATCCCATCCATGGGTCGTGCAGCGTCTTGAGGGTCTATGGGGTAGTGGGCTGGCCCGGACGCTTGGCTTCTGCATGATGATTGAATGATCTGTCTGAAGTAGAACCCTTCTTTGATTGACAGCAAAATAAGCGAATCAGCGACTGTAGCTGTCACACAGTTTGCAAGCTCGATGATGACTGAAGCAGTGCTGCTAATCTTGCCAGTTTCAAAAACGATGAGATAATTATTTTGAATGAATACGTTATAGAAACAATTTACTGTAGCTCCGGGGTCTTGTAAGATTGAACGGCTGACGCGACAGCTTAACTGCAGGGATGATGAAATCTTATTTTTATTTTAGTTGCTACTACATGCGATGTTTTTTTGCTTTTCATGCTAAGATACGGTTGCTGATGGAAAAAGTTTGGACAGCCGTGTATTGCATAATGTGTGATGGGATAGGCGCCTATAAGCTTGTGCTTCAGTCTTCTCCTTTTGGGCTCTGATTATCATGTGCCGAATATTGAATGTAAACGTATTGTCTGGTGTACCATGCCCAAATAAACCAACTTCAAAAAAAAAAAAAAAACTGGGGAAAAATGAAAAACCTTGAGAAGGTGCCGCAGATGGGAGAATCCCCCTTCCAGCATCAAGAGGTTGCAATGAATGCAGAGTGGGCAACATTTTACACAATATTGGACAATACAATGTTAATGAAAATGCCTCAGGGAGACGCCTTCGGAGAGGTGGATGCCCCTCTGACATTGGCCGATGAAGAAATCTTCATAGCAGCACCTCCGAATGGTCGACCCAGCTACTGTCCAGCTCTGTGCGATCAATGTTGCCAATCCCTCGTTTTGGGTACAAAATTTGCCAATAAGGGGTACAAATATGTAGCACCCGATGGTACATACAGTATTTTCCTATGGTACAATTTCTCAGAGTACCATTGTGTACCCTGTACAATAGGTGTACTCTTGCGGATATTGGCCAATGGCAAGCCACTGGACCCTTCAAGTTGAGCACCTTTTATCGGAGTGTGGCATGCCGAGTTTTGAGATTCGCACAAAATTTGTCATCAACTTAGCTTGGGGAATGTTTTTTTTAATTTTATTTATTAAATTGATTTCAGGACATAAAAGAAAATGCAGGCATATTCATGAAAATAGTTGATGAAAAGAAGCACAGAGAAGAATACATTGAATAAATTTGGACCTTTGTGACAGGAAAAATTTACCTTTCACTCATTCAGAAATACTTTCTCATTTTTCCACTTAAGTTTGATGACATAAATCGGAACTGGAAAGGATTCACTTTATTCCATGATATGAACTTTAGGCTGTATCACTCATCCTTCAGTCACTGTTTCAAACGATTAAGTGTGTGATCAAAATGTAAAAAAAAACGATTTACATATGCTCTTACATTGATGTACGATGAACATTTATGCAGGACTTTTTTGTTCAAGCCTCACACAGCCTCATGAGTATCCTTGAATGATCAAAGAAATAACTTTGCATTTGTTAAAGGAATTATATCATTTTCTGTCACGTTTGTAAATGTTACGATACATAATGAATATTGCACTGAAGATTGAAGAAAATCAAAAATTGAATTGAAATCGCTATATCAGTTGAAACAATTGCAATTAAATCTTTTTGCCTCAGTGTTGTCTGAGTATTTTTGCATCTGACAGATTTGAGGCTGCTTCTAGAAGTCTGGTGTGTGAAGCACCGTCCTGAGTGGTGAATAGACTCCTTTCTCATGATTTCTCTGAACAGCCAGTTCAGGGTGTACCCTGCCTCCTGCCCGAAGGCAGCCGGGATAGGCTCCATTATATCCTACAATATATATACTGTATATGGTATATATACACTATGTATATATATATATATATATATATATATAGAGAGAGAGAGAGAGAGAGAGAGAGAGAGAGAGAGAGAGAACTCACAAAAAGATGTAAAAAGTTCACACTACATTGATATCATACGAAAGTAGGACATTTTAGTAGAAGGATGCACGGGTGATTTTCTCATCTCAATCAATTCATTGAAACCAAAGTGAACAACAATGATAGTTACACCATAGCAAAAAATGTCAACAACTCAATAACTCGTCATGTGCCCTTGAGCATCAATAACGACAGCGTCTCATGCTGTTCACAAGTCGACTTATTGTCAGGTGAGGCAGGGCATCACAGTGTGACTCTTCTGGTCTCGGGATCTCTGGTGATGACACTTTCAGCTCAGTGACCACTTCCATCTGTGAACGTCCTGTTTGAAGCATCACCCCGAAAAGCAGGGGTGCCCATTACGTCGATCGAGATCGACCGGTAGCTAGCGGACTGGTCCCAGGTCGATCGCGAGAGGTGCAGAGAAAACAAACAACCATTTGTGTATATCTGTGCAAGTTAGTAAAATACTATTTGTGTTAATGCAAACTGCACCCTAATCATCATATCAGTGTCACTTTCACAAAGAGTATTGAAAAAATAAAATAAAGCAGGTCACCTTCAACTTATGGTGGCAGGTCACCGGAAGTTGTTAGTGCTCAGCAGTCTGCAATAGCAGCTTGTGATTACAGGTGTTGCGATATTTTATTATTATTATTATTCGTCAATGTCCGTTTGGTGTACAATTCACCGATGGCACTCGAAAAGAATGGCAATCTAGAGGGCCAAGAGAAACATTTTAAAATGGTATGCGTGAGCTGCAGGCTGCAAAAGTGCGTCGCACGCATCAGCGTCAGGTCTCCCACTCAGGTAGGCAGGAAATCTTTTTCACAAACTCAACTCTTGTGTCTACTTCATTTTTCTATTCTGTTCATTTGAGGGGACATAATGGTTGTTGCTCATCATGGCATACGGATGCAAGTGCGTGCGTATGCGCGCATGCTCGGTAGTTCAAAAATGTGTGGGCACCCCTGCCTTAAAGCTTGCAGACATTGTTCAAAAGACTTTAAAGCCTTACGTGACAAATCGGCATGTGCACTTTGTTCCATGTTTAACTGCTCTGATAGAATTTATTGGCTTGAATGGTGGTGCAAAAAATAATACAATGCATTCCCAACAGAAAAAGATCCACATTGACAAACAAGACAGACTGAAATTGTATTTTTTATTTTTTTATACATTTATATGTATCTTCAATCCACAGCAAGCTAGACTTGAGAGGGAAGAAATTTCATCTGCACATTTGACAATGAAGTTGTACTTGACTTGTCTGCCTTTAATTACTTGGTGCTATATATAAAATATATATATTAGAGCTGTCAGTTTAGCGCGTTTTTATTGGCATTAATTTAAATACATTTTAACGGGATTAATTTTTTTCTCGCGAGAT
>CAAKHF010012554.1:15862-26097 GCA_901007745.1 Hippocampus kuda
GGCCGAGGCACAACTATATATATATATATATATATATATATATATATATATATATATATATATAATATATATATGTACATATATGTACATATATATCCTTGTCCTTCAGACTTCTATACTTGTAGGCAGCACGGTGGTCGAGTGGTTAGCATGTGGGCCTCACGTGGGTTTTCTCCGGGTACTCCGGTTTCCTCCCACATTCCAAAAACACGCATGGCAGGTGAATGGAACACTCAAAATTGTTTTTGGGGGGCGTAGCGCAAGCGATGGGCAAACTTCAGCACGCAAAACTAGCAATGTCTTGATTATGATGCACAAAGAAAGTTGTTTTTTTTTTTTTTAAAGGGCACTGAAGAATTGTTTTATTTTTTTATTTTTGGAGGGCACCCAATTTAGAATGCATGACCAAATGAAAGTGGCTACAAATCAAATAATGACATTTTGGACTGATACGTTGCATCCAGCGCATTATCCGGTCGGAGTTAAGGCGAAGGCCGCTGAACCAAATAACGCGCTCGTGCGCGGCGCCGAGGAAAACAAAGCCCGAGGTTGGGCTTATGCTGAGCAATCATGTCGTCTGATTTCTTGCCGCTCCAGCTGTTGCCGTTGCCGCTAATGCCGTCTTCCAGCGTTTTTGACCAAGCGTCATCCTTCTCGCCAAGTTTGGCTGGCCGCTAATTCGCCGCCGGGAGGCAAATGTGTACTCTTAGGCCAAACGCATTTGAATGATCGCAAACGCGCCGCAGCAGAGCATCCGGCCGAGGAAATTCACTGCATAGACCACTTGAGATGGAATCCTAGCTGGCGTCCCGGTTTCAAAAAAAAAAAAAAAGGAGTTCGGGTCTCCCAATACGTTTCAGCTCTCAGAGTTGAGACGGGTTTCAAAGAAGAGTTTTCAATTCACATTCAGAGTTTTTAATTTGGGTTTTAAGATAGACATAGCGTGTCAAAGTCGAGGTTAAGTCCCAATCTGGGTGTCAAAATTGATTTTCAAGGCAGGATCACTTTTTTTGTTTTAGCCCCCAAAATGACACATTGTGCGGGGGCTTCGGTTTTCAAAAGTGCTTTAGGTTTGCGTAAAAAGCGGTTCCAAAACGGACGCTGGGAGTCCAAGGCATATTTTACGCTCTTGGTTTGGGTTTCAAAGTCGATTTTTAAGACAGGGCGAGGGTTTCCAAGACAGACGGTAACCGGTACGGTACCAATGTTGGATTTTAAAACGCTGTTGGTTACGGTCCCAAGATTGTGAAGATATTGTGCTCGACTTTGGGTTTCAAAGTCAGGTCGCATGTTTCAAGCAAATGAGGGCTTCGGGCCAAGGCGTCTTTGTCAAAGTCAAGGCAGGGTTAGGGTTCGGAAAGGAGGCATCCACACAAGGTTTGGAGGTTTCAAGTTCGGCTTTGAGGACAGACTTTTGGTTTCCAGTTTTTGAAAGGAGGCTTGGCAAGTTCTCTTTCCATAAGCCAAGACCATCACTGGAGGGGAAAAGCGAGCGCCGGGGTGAGGCTGACGCCAACTGTCAGGGACGCGAACGTCGCCGTGTGTGATTTAGCGCCGTACGCTAAGTGGCGCGAAGGCCACGGGGCTCGTCTGCTGCCGGGCATCCGTCAGGACCGGCTGCTTTACTCGCTCGCTGGCCTGATTAGGCCGGCCGGACAAACGTACGCATTGCCGCCCGGAAAGACAGACTGCGACGAAAGAGCCAGACCAAGAAGCTGATGTCTGAAGAAAGTTAGCGGTGAGGGGAAAGGGGAGGGGAGAGGAGGGGGCGGGTGATCGTAAGTCCACAATTTCCCCTCCAGGTTTTCTTGTCGGGCTCGGCTGGATGGCGGCGGTGTTGGAAATTGGCCGAGATGGAGCACGGCGCTCTCGCGGTGCTTTCATGAGCCCTTGTTGCGCCGGCGGGCCTTTTCGCAGCGCCTTTATTACTCGCCGCATCTGCTTTTGGAAACCGCGTCAGAGGGGGCGCAACAAACAGGAAAGAGGAAGGGGGCGGGGGGCTGAGGTTCGGAGGGACCCTCTCGCGATGTGCGGATGTCGATGCCCACGCCAAATGCTGTCAACATGTTCTCCACAACTGGAACGCAATCAACCCAAAAAGTTAGGCCTGACAATTGGGGGTTCAGAATGGGCTTTGGCTTTCAAACGAAGGTTTCCATCTTCGAAAATTTTAAATCAGGGTTTCAATCTTAGGTTAAGGGTTTAAAATGAAGCTTTCAAGCCTAGGTTAGAATTAGGGTTTGAATGTCGCGTTTCAGGACGAGATTTCAAACAGCTTGTAGGGTTTGAAATTGAGGTTTCAGTCACAAATTAGGGTTTCAAGCCCAGTTTGGTCTTTCCAATGAAGGATTCAAACAAAGGTTAAGATTTCAAGCCTGCGTCAAATTGCGTCAAAACAGTGTCAAATTGCAGTTTCAACCCAGGGCGAAGATTTCAAAATGGGGTTCGTGTCTCAAGCCAAGGGTAGGGTTGCAAATTGGGTTACATCCGCGTGAGGGTGTCAGTGTTGTTGTTTTTTTCACTCAGTGTTATTGAGTCAGAGCTGCCGTGTCATTATCTTGGCAAAGGTGTCATTTACCGCAAAGTTGCCCATGAAGAGGCGGCGTCGGCGGCGCGCTCTTTGTCTTCCCGGCCTCACAACTGTCGTGAGTCACAGCCACTTCCGTTTCAGGGGTCATCTTCTCATCTTGTTCATACAAACAGATCCAAAGTCAATTACAAACTGACGTTTGCAACGAGTCGACGACATTACCGTGCGCTGGATTTCCTCCCCGCTGATGCTCCTCCGGGCCTCGACTGCAACTGTCTTCGTTTGCTGCTTGTTGTTGCTTGGGCCGCTTTTCTTTCCTTTCTTGTCTTCAGCAAGTAAAATTCTCGCTCAGTTGGATTCAAAAGGGGCACTTGACAAATGACTGGCCAAACCTTTTCTTCTTTTTTTTTAATCACCGCTGTTAACATTTTGCCTTTTTTGTTTTAAGTATATATATATGTATATATATGTATATATAGGGAGTTCCTACACAATATCACCTTTTTTTTGTTTCGCCAATCCTCCACAATATCGTAATAATGATCCTCTCGTGAGGTTCTATTTTGAATACACAAAACAGTGTTAAATTTCAGTTTATTTGTTTTTTTTCCCCCAATTGCCTGGACAGGTCTTGATCCAACGAAATGACGTACATGCACTGCCGTCGTGTTCTTTGCGTGTTCAGGGGACGATGTCGGCGGTGTTGTGGATGCTGCTCCTACTCTCGCGGTGGGTGTCTCTTGCCGCGTCCCAGAAGCCTCCCGGGCTCAGCGTGGGCGTGGTGATGGGCCAGACCCGACTGGTCCCGGACCAGGAGCTGCGTCCCCCGCGCAGCCCCGACGACGCCCTGGACGTATCGGTGGTGCCCTTAAGGATCAACCAGACCGACCCCAAGTCTGTCATCACACAGGTGAGAGGGAGCGCCCCCTGGAGGGTTGGAGTTTGCATACACAGCAGAACATGAGTTGGAAACTTTTATTTTAATCAAGAAGCAAAAGAGGAATATGGTGGTGCTTTGAGACACAAGTTACCTCATGCCAGGACTGTCATACCCTAGTCCGCATGGAGTTTTTTTGTGTGTGTGTGTGTGTGTGTGTTGTCTCGGACTTGACTCGGACTCCTTGGCATTTGACTGGGACTTGTCTGTGCCTCGTAAAATATGATATAAACTTCATCCGGGAGTGCCAAATAAGCAACTTGATTTTTATTTTTTTAAAATTTTTTTTTGTGTTTCATGTTACGGTTCACCATCATGGGCGTTTTGTTTTTGAAGGTATGCGAGCTGCTGTCGCGTTCTCGCCTCCACGGCATCGTCTTCGCCGACGGCACCGACCAGGAGGCCATCGCACAGATTCTCGACTTCCTGTCCGTCCAGACCCAACTTCCTGTGCTGGGCGTGCACGGAGGCTCCTCCATGATCATGGCCGACAAGGTGAGTGAGCGACATGGCTGCTTGATGACAAATAATGTCGGCGAAGGCGATGGAACTTTGTTGACACTTGATTGTGGTGCTTGGAAAGGTTAGCGTCCTTTTGGCCATGGCTCTGTGGGACTTTTTATTTTGTGGGACTACTCATGAGAGACATTGCTGATCAAATTTCTCGTTGCTCAATTAAACGGGCTCCGGGTACTTAGTTTTGTAATTCCGTTGGGGCTTTGAAACAGAATGGCCGACTTCCTGTCTAATTTTGCGCATGACTTTTCACACTTTAAGCTGTTATTTATTTATTTGTTTATTTTCCATACAATAGCAACATGAATTAAATTGCAGCCTTCTTAAGATCAGCGAGGGAACGTCGAGGGGATGTACGGCCCGTCGGTTGGCCGAGCGAAGGTCAGCGACATTTCAACGCCCCGTCGGGTCAATAATCGCGAGGAAAATGAATCAATTGTGCGACTCGCAGATGCCGACGTGCTATTGAACACCTCCGATCTCTTTCTCCAAACTTGTAACGAACCGGCAGAGATTAGCCGCCCACCAGACGGGCAGTAAATCACTGCAGCAGTATTGCAGGCTCCGTGGCCTTCAACCGGATGTCGATGGCGGACCGCAAGAGATAATGTTCCTTGTCACCGCGTGCTCAAACGCTAATTAGCCCCGCGCTGTTTCCCTTTGACCAAAAACAAACAAAAAAAACCCCCAAACAATGCAAGAAAACAAACGTGTCTGGTCCAGTCGTTTCTTTTGCTGTCCTCTCTGGGCAACAATTTCTCTTGAATTTGCGCTCCAGTGAAATAAGTCTGGCATTTGATGATTGACAGTATTAACGATTTGGTGAATGATGTCACCGAGGATGGAGGGGGAAAAAAAACAACATTTGCATCGATTGTGAAAATATGCCCGACACTCACAGTTTAAAAAAAAATGGATGAACTGGATCCTCAATGCCCCACAGCAACAACACCAAAAAAAAAAAAAAATCCTGAAAATCGATGTACTCTGCACACCTTGGCATTTTTTAACGAACCTTGCGGCCCATGTCAAATGTCATTTTATTTTTTATTTTTTGTCATGGTGCGGGCCTCTGAAAAAAGGACAATGGGCCGCAGATGGCCCCCGGGCCGCAGTTTGGATACAGCGTTTCAGCTTAAAATCTCGTCTGAACTGCTGTTGCGCTCCCCGTTTGAATCCCTCTGTTTCAACAATCGTCACTTAGCCTGTAAGACTTTCAAGGATTCAATGGCGGCAATAATCTGGGCCTGTAAATCTGCCGAGCAAAAGGCAAACAAACCCCAGCAGACTCGCTATCCGCTTGAGTGAAAATTCCATCGACGGGGAAGCGTCACGCCAGAACGTTCGGTCATGCGGTGGATGGAAAAGCCGAAGGCCGGAGACGCTGACATGCGGACAGCAGGGAGGAAAAAAAAAAAAGAAGCGAACTTTCGCTTGTCAAATAATGGATGCATGTCCCGTCGCGTAAGTGCGCGTGGGCGGGTACAAGTGTGAAATGCTTTTGGTGTTAGGACGGAAAAGTGCTGCTTAAAAAAGGAAACTTGACTGCCGGTTCAAGTCCAAGCGCCACTTGTCGTTTTCTATGACGGTACAAGCGGGATGCAACTCGCAAAGTTTGCAGCGGCGAGGTCGAGAAAAATCCGGCAAAGTTGCGACAGTCCGAAAAACGGCCACCTTTACACACGAGACCCCAAGACTTCCAGTAGTACACCATCGAATGGCAAAAACATCAGCTATTGGACTACGGACGGGGATTTCATTTGAATCCGAATATCCAACCTTTATTTGAAAAAGCATTCTTTGGGGAGAGTTTGGATCCACAAAAGGGAACCTTTTGGAACATTTGGTTTTGTGTATTCATCTTGAGACTCAGATTATATTTGGAACGAAATATAAACGGGGGTAACATTTGTACAAGTCATCAAATTTGTTGGAATGTATTTTTTATTTTTTTGTCGTCCTCCCCCCCGACCCCTTTTTTTTTTTTATATATATATACAAACCCAGTATATACCTTGCGGCTTTTCTGCCAGTTTGTCATTTTGTGTCAGGCTAATTTGTGTGAAAGGGGTCGACTGTTGTCACGGAAAGAACACGGAGAAAGGCCACAGGAGACGACAAGATTAGTCGGGAATATTGTACTTCCATTACATGCGGGGGTGGGGGGTCGCTTTGGGAAATGAGGAAAACGTTGCACCGCGCTCTTCTGCCGGGGGCGGGGCTTGCGGGTCACACGGCGTGTCGCACCAGCGCGCGGCGACGTGGAAATGGAAGGTTGTGAATTAAACATGGTCGGCGTTTCTGACGTGTCGTGGGACGCCCCCCCCCCCTTTTGACCCACCAACCCCCTCACCATCCGGCGAGCTTTCGAGTATGCTTAAGCGGAGATGGGGGGGGGGGGGTGCACCACGTATGACTGCCCCGCCTGGGTTGTCCCACATCGGGTCAGGGCCATTTGCAGTGACTTTTAATATTTAACGCTTGCTCCGAAGAAGAAGCGACGGCGTACCTCGCGGATTTGCGCGCTCGCTCTCGAGGTTTACGGACTCTTGCTTTTGGTCCCGGTGCACATTGCGGGGGACGGCTCGGTGTGTTTTCCGGAGTGTTGTTTCAAATGCTTTTTTGTTTTCACCGGGCTCCACGATTCCCTTCTGCGGCCGCGCACATGTGGCGTCTTCAATCGGCACTGCCGGTCTGAAAAGTCAAAAACCCTTCAGCCATAGATTTTGTGAGCCGATGCCAAAATCGGCTCTTGGTGTCCGTAACCATCGGTGCGGATTGGCGGGTTTGACGAGTCAATTAATCGGCGAGTATGTTCAATATCTACGGTGCGTAAAGTAGTCGACAATGGAACATAACATCGTTCGAAAACAATAAAATAAGGAGCGTCTCATCAAAATTCATCCAATCGATAACTTTGTGACAGTCACATTAATCGACACCCAGCAATCGAATCATCGTTTATGGCCTTAAGATTGTCCAAATCCTCTGATTTCCGCCTCTCCTATTTAATTAAAACAAGACATTTGCAAACATCTGCTTTTACTTTTGGGAAACAATGACTGGGCCACCAATTGAATCAACTTCAAAAAAAATTCACATTAGCGTCACGTGAATCTCTCTCATGTCACATTGCCTAATTCTTGTTAGAATCGTTTTTGTTTTTTTAATGACCTAAAATAGACAACAGAATTAGCAACAATGGGTTAAAAACAGTAATCGGCCCCAAACAGGTTTTTGCAACACACACAGAAAAAAAATGTTATTCGATTAATTGATGAAATTCATTCATTCATTTTCCGAACCGCTTTATCCTCACAAGGGTCGCGGGGACATTTTGGAGTGTTCAATCAGCCTGCCATGCATGTTTTTGGAATGTGGGAGGAAACCGGAATAGCCGGAGAAAAGCCACGCAGGCACGGGGGAGAACATGCAAACTCCACACAGGAAGGCCAGAGCTGGAATTGAACCCGCTACCTCTGCACTGTGAAGTCGACGTGCTAACCACTCGATACCTGGCCGCCTTAATCCATGAAATAACCGATAGAATAATCCATTCTCAAAGCGTTCATTGTAGACAGCCCTGATGTTGTGTTGAAACCTGAGGAATAAAAATGTGTTTGTTGGTGGTCCAACTTTTAGGTGACATGAGCGCTGATGCTCCAGTGACTCAACAAGCTCACCTGAGCACAAGCGGCCACGGGCGGACGTGCGCAAATGTCAATGTCAAGCACGCAGGCGGATGCTGACGCGTCGGAAGAAAAAAAACAAACAAACAAATCGTCTATTTGCCAGAGAAGCTCTCCTTTTCTCTCCATTTGTTGCTTTTTTATTCGCTCGGAAGACTTTTCTTTTTCAAAAGCAACGGCCGCGTCAGCACTCTTTCAGGAAAAAGCCGAATCTCATCACGAAGGCGAATTAAAAAATATATAATTTAAAAAAAAAAGGATTGAACTGGAGGCGAGATGTCACATTTTGTTTTCAGCTTACAATTTCGTTAAAAAGTGTTTGGAACATATTGACATCTCGTGTTTTTTCTCGGACAGATTTTAGAATGAGTAAAATTGCGCACTTTGTCCATGTGAAGGGACGCTTTTTGTGTGCATAATTATGACTTTGTTGCCATAAAATGGGAACTTTTTGCACACAACAACCTGATTTTCGAAGAATATTTGTCACGTTCTCTCTCATATTGCGGTTTTATTTTCATTTGTGCCCGCCTTATCGCTTCATTTCTGTACTATTGCTACTTAATTCTTAGACAATCATGTTTTTTTTTTCCATATCGCAACTGAAATGACTTCAATTTTTTGAATTTATTCATGTAAAATGGCAACTTTAGTGTGATTTATTATTTTTTTAATGTCCTAAAATTATGCCGGTGTTCCTGGAATTTTGCGACCGACCTCATTCCCCATATTAAAATTGTTTTGTTTTCTTCCTGTAAAAATTCCAACTTTATTCTCGACATGTTGACCCTTGTCATGCTCCAACTTTTTTCTCAGAAATTGGCTACCCCCACCACCGCTTCATATGACGACTTTATTCCCGCACTATGACTATTTGATGATTTTTCTTGAAAAAAAAAATCTCATCACATTGTGACATTATTTTTGGCCTCTTCTATTCTTTTCTGATTCCACCTCCCTTTAATGTAACCTTATTTTCTCATTTTGAACATATGTGTTTGTAATGTTCCCGATTGACAGTACTTCAAATGTTGGCTCGAGACTTCTCAAAGCGTGCCGTGGAAATGCCGCCGTGATGCGAAAGCCTCTTGGGAGTCTGAATCTTTGATCTTAAAGACGCTGATGTCAAGTCAACGAGGGTTTTTGGAAAAAAAACCCCATTTTCGGTCATATGTCCAGACGACAGCTCGGCAAACATGGAAAAAGGACTTTGATGGAATCTCTCCGTCGCCTCACCGGAGGGCCTTGTACCGAAATAGAGTCGGACGGCGGGGAGATAATGAAACGGGCCACCAAGAATAATAGAGGGAATAATAGAGATTCTATTTGAATCAAAGCAGAGACGCATCTGCTCGGAAACTCGGGGGTGGGGGGAGAAAAAGAAAAATGCTTCAAGCTTTGGCCGGGCAGATTTCAAAAGCTCGCTTCTTCTTTTGATCTTTGCACTGTGTTGTCCATCGTCCAACCTGCGGGGCCATTTGCCCGCTGCGTCATCTCAAAATTGAATTAAACATGCAAAACACATCAAAAAGTGACAAGCATCGGTCATACATGTGCCAATCACGTCACCAGTGGCTTGCTGGAGGCTAGCAGCAGAAGCTAAGACATCAGTCTACTCTTCCTAGCAAATAGCATGAAGGAGCACGCTAGAATCGCCCATCCCGCTACCTCAAAGCTCTTCCTCAGTCCCTTCTGTTTACTGCTGTCATATAAGCGCTGGCTCGCAAACTCGCCGATCGCAAACATAACATGTCTTTACTGGGCGCACGTGTCTGACAAAAAAACTCTCACTAGCATGGAGCATGAGTTAGCAAAAAAAACGACAGACTACACGGGTATCTCTGAAGTTCTGCCGGCATCCGGCGTGTGAATTTGGGGACTAAATGTGACAAGCAGGTGACAGGTGGTCTCCTGGGGCCGAGCTCGACAAGCTAACACGTCGGTCGACGACTTCACCCAGTGCACCTTCCCGCAAAGAAATTAAGAGATAGCACACAGCATGAACTGCTACTTCAGTTCATGCTGTGACTCGTCACAGTCAGTTGTTCACAAAACAATAGAGACGACCAAAAATAAGGAGCGTTAAAGAGCAGATTCTTCAATACACGAATTTGAGTTGAAGGTTTTAGCTCAAGCAGCATCTCGCTTCAGTGACGTTTATTTCAAAACGCAAAATGTTGTGATTGAGCCGGTGGACATTTAGGAAAAACTCACCGGGCGAACTGAAATGACCGGCGGATTCATTTATCATTATGTGTTGAAATTAAATCTTTATCTGAGTAACATATGAGAGTGACTACCGGTATTCAACGTTTCAATGTTATTGCGGCCCAGCCAACTGCAAGCAAATAGCACCACTCCGTTGTTGTTGTGGAATACAAGCAGCTTTACTTTCTTCTGCAGCCCGTTTAGGCCGCAAGCAAGTGTTGGCCAAACTCTGCGACTTGCTGACAATGAAGCTTTGGTTCCATTCAGAGACTTTGTTTGCATCACCACAGAGCCTTGTAAACTTTTTTTTTCTTTTACTGCGGATTATTTTAAGACGCGTTGTCTTTTTGTTGTC
>CAAKHF010012554.1:32184-42849 GCA_901007745.1 Hippocampus kuda
CCCCCCCCCCCCCCATACTGCGGCGGGCAAAACTGGCAAACAAAATGAAGACAATCGCATTGACAGCGCAGCATCGGCCACAACTTGGGCTCCTTCCTCGAGCAAACAAGTTGTGAGACTTGGAGGGGGGGGGGGCAAAACGGGGCTCAAACAGGTTTTATGGCGAGGCGCCCACTCGAACCCCTCGGCCATGTCGCTGCCCCCCCTCCCCCGGACGGCGGCGTCAGACAACATCGTGTCTCAGCCGATTAGCGGTGAAAAGGAACATCTGTTGAACGCCGCAACTCGGAGACTGTCAAAGAAATCCGCAAAGTGCAGCGCAACAAGAAAACTGTTCAGTCCAACAAGTTTGCTCCCTCAACGGGCTGCCTGTAGAAATGAATTCACCATTGAAAGAAAAAAGAAAATCACTCTCTCAGCTCTGTGCTACGTTCTCATCGGACTCTTCGTATAACGTTGTGACGGACTGGTTTTCTGCTTAAACGGGCCGCTTTAGAAATTCATCGAACCATTTTTTCGTCATCGTTCATCAGTACCGAGTTTGTGGAGCGAGAGGTTGTGTCAACACATTTTTAATCAAACATTTAAAATGATCATTAGCCACGCGATGAATAGAATGATTACAAAAATCCACAGCGGCTCATTTAGTCAGTAAACTCATTGTACTCAAAGCTCATTACACAAAAGCGTTCACTTTGACCACACCCACGGCAAACACCGAAATACGCGGAAGGACGCACGTTTCTACAGCAACCCGTTTCGGCGGCCAGAGCGGTTTTTTTTTTGGGGGGGTGGGGGGGGGGGCATCATCCTTGGTTTCCTTTGCACAAATTGCGAGTGTGCAGGCGAGTGGGTGGACGCGAGCCCACGCGATGTCATCATCTCCCACACACCCTCCTCAGCCTTGTAACACTCGCTTCCTGCCGTGCTTTTTTTTTTCCCCTTCGGCCGCTCTCGTCCCGTCACCTCACGCCAACACGGTCCGGCCCTCCCCGCCCCATCACGTCCCTCGTCCCACCCGCTCGCCTCCCGCTTTTACGCCCCAGTTGCGGAGCACAAAGAGACTCCGTGACAGACTATCTCTGCGTGTACCTTTTCAGAGTGGCGGACTCTGATTTAATCCGCCCTCCGCCGCTATTTCAAGACGGCGTAAATCGTTCTCCAAAGAGCCGCGAAAAGCCGCCCGCGTGCAACCCGGGGAGAAATAACGCGCGAGCACGTCGTTACGTTTGTGTCTTTATTTTCCACACAGGTCAGCTGACAAACGCAAGTCATGAGCTCTCACAATTTGCCTCGCGCCATCGTTTCGGTTCGCCGACGCCGCGCTTTTCCACGCTGGCGTGCAACACTCACGGCAAATAGTCCAAATGGTCCTCAAACTTTGACAGATAGCTTCTTCCGATTGGGGGCTCATTTGGGGCAAGTACACGTGACGCTGTGTTTGAATTCTCCCCAAATTTGCTTTAAGCTTTAAGCCGACACGGAAGAAAGTTTCGGGCGTGGGCCCTTGAGACTTTTTTTTTTCTTTTGTGTGTACTGTTGTGTGTAGACATTTCCGGAAAGTTTGATGTCTAAAAAGTCCAACTGATGTGGGGGGAGGGGGCACGACGGGGATGAGTTGCCTCGTCGGACGTTGCCCCCAGTGTGTTTGCCCCAAAGCAAAATGGAGGATTTCCTGTTCATTTTCAAGCCAAGGTCCCGGGGATTTTTTCGGTTGATATTCTATTTGTCGGGTGTCAGCAGCCCGACTGCCCAACATACACGAAACTCCATTCACCTGTCGGTGTTGTTGCCACACGACACTGCGCTCTATACTTTGCTCTCTCTTCCCATTTATGTTCGACATTATTTCGCTGTGAATTTCCTCTGCGGCCCATTTAGGCAGCAGATTAATGAATTCATCGCAGTTTCCGTATGCCCTCAATGCTTCGGACAGATTGAACGTAGGAACTGCGTAGCATCACTGTTGCAAGGCTCAGACTTCCGCTTTCTGTTTGGAGTCCTTCTGCAGCCCGGTCGGGTAGCGGATGAATAACGCGTTCATTGATTGCGGTTTCTATATCCTCCCTTGGCTTCGCAGCCAAGTGAGCACGCGACATAACCGCGCGGAGGTTAACCTTTTGGCATTTTCGAAAACAAGTGGGTATCGGAGCTGCTTGCTCAGACCCGACTTCGGCGACAGTGCGCTCCCACTCCCGAGGGCAGTTTCCCTTCCGGTGCCTTCAGTCTCTGCCGCAGCCTCTCGTGACGGAGCGAAGTCAGCGGCCCGGCGTCCAATCCGACCCCGGAGACTCTTTCCCGTTGCGTTCGATCGAGCACTTGCCCCCCCGTCGGCTCTTCCTTCCTCTTCCTCCTCCTCCTCGTCTGCCCTGTTGGCCGCACGCTGTCGCCGGCGCGCATGAAGCGTGCGACATTGCGGCACGACGCTAAAGGCGTTTTTAGTCCTCGCGCCGCATGTTAGCCCCGGTGGTCGAAATTCTGCCAGTGCTCATTCGTGTCGTTGGTGGATGGCTGCGGATCGTATGTCTCCCAGAAATGTTTTTTTCACAAAATACCGTTTCCAAACGACAGTGTGAAATCGCCTTCGTTACTTCCACAAAATGAGGCGCTGGTTTTCTAAAAGGGAAATGGAAAAATGGTCGACGTGTGCGTCAAATGTTTATTTGACCAGTTTTATTTGATTATTGTCAATAGATTTGCCAATAATTACTTTGATGCAAATGTGGATTATTTTAGTCATTTGCTTGATTTTTGTGTGTGTGTGTGTGTGTGTGTGCAAAGTGACTGTGATGAGAGAAGAGAATGCATGACTCCTATGTGACTTGCTGTCTGTATGACCGCATGAGCGTTACAAGTCGAGCTTTTTATTTGACTCTGCGGATTATTTCTGATTGTTGTGTTTATTTCCACCGTGCCGCTTTGTTAGTATGACTTCATGATATGTTCGGATCAGCATTTCTGGGATTATTTTTGTTGTTGTTCGACTTTCCAGTGAAATGATGAAACCAAACAACACCACGCCGAATATTTTGATTGATTTTCTCGGTTGAGTCGCCGCTCTGTGCTCAATACAAAGCAACTTCAAGTCAGGTTATTCGTGTGGATGCGTACGTGTGCGCCTCCGTATGGATCCGAACCACCGGGCCCAAAAAGTTGGCTGCGGTAATTGGCGCGCAGACAAAGGAAAGAATTCCCCCGAGCACCTCGCGACCGATCCGCTTTGCGTTCAATTGTCTCGGCAGGCATTCGCCGACCCATCTCACTCACGGGATGCGCCATAAACAAGGTCGCCACTGCGGCGACGCCCAGCCTTCGCCGCCCCGAAGAAGTCAGGTGGTGCACTCGTCATTAAATATGATCCATTACAGGAGGATACACATCAAATATGATGTCAGTTTGGTACAAAACAGGTGCACGCAGGCACGCACATAACGTGAAAGAAAAGAAAACTTAAGGTCGATACAAGAGTTTGTGAGTTTGTGAAGCGGAAATCAAGACCTCCCTTGGTCGGGACCTGACGCAGAGGCACGGGACGTACCTTTGCAGCGTCTTGAGTGCAGAAACTGTCCTAAGTCCGTGTTCTGTTTGAAAATGCTTCTCCTGCCGCTCCAGATTCCAGATTGCACATGAAACAAACTTTGAATGAGAATAAACAAAATAAAAGAATAGATCGATCTCAACAGCTCTGATCGCAAGCTGCGATAGCAGACTGCTGACCTGAACGTCCGGTGATGCAGATCGTGCGCCAGGGAAGGCATGATCAACAGACAACACTCTGTGCACTCAGCACACAAATCTTTTTTGGGGGGTGGACCGGTCCGCAGACTACCGGTCGATCGAGTGTCGATTAGAATCAGGATGATGTCAATTTTTGGCACTTTAGAGGTGCGGTATGTGCATTAGATGTCATGTAAATATGGCACATTGGAGGCATCCACTCATTGAAAATAACGTAAACATGCTACATTAGCGCTACGTACACTTTAGCGATAATGTGAATATGCTACATTAGCGGTGCAGCCGTGACCTACGCAGATGTGGTCTTACACGGTACGCAAATTAGCGCGCGTGTACGCAACAAAAGTGGGTTGAATGAGTAACTTTCAGTCACATCAGCTCATTGACACGCTGGCTGCACATGTAAACAAACACGTCAGTCACCATTTGTCAACATTAGCATAGATGCACTTAACGTACAGGATGTGCTCAGAGCATCCTGGGTTGGGTGGAGGGTGGGGGGGGGGGGGGTCGCGCCTCAGGGACGTACGCATTCCGAGCTGGATGTGGGTCACTTTCCACTCGTCTTATCTGCTCCTCCAGATGTTTGTTTGTTTGGTTGGTTGATGGAGAAGCACATTAGAACTGAGCAGATGCGTGTCGAACGGTGGGTGCAGCGGCACCGACGGCGACGGCGTCTTCGTCGCAGCCTTTTGTTGCCATGGCGGCGGAGACGAGAGCGCCGCTCAATGCAAAGTTTTTTGCTCGACATTTGCCTGCTGATCACAAAATGGAATCCGATTCAAATTGGGGGCGGATTTTGTCAAAGCGGTACATGTGAGGTGTGTAGACATTAAAGAGGAAAGTAAATCTACTATTTTACGAGCATACCGTCCTCATGACAGTTATTCCACAGTTTGCACGATGAAATAATAACAATAACAAACAAACGTATTGATGATGAAATACGAACATAAGTTATTTCAACATATGGCACATTATTATGATGCGAATAACGAGAAGCGTAGCGGTTGGGAGAAGTTGTAAAATTGACACGTTAGAGGTGAGAATGAATGTCATCTAAATGTTGCCACACTTGAGGTTTCTATGTCATTATTCAGGCACGATCGATTAATCGGCAAATGTTGGTTGAGATTGGCCCTTTTCAAGTTGTCAATGTTTTTTTTTTTAATCCCTACCCTCACATAACATTACAACACGAGGCAAAGCTTATGGCATTCAAACAAACACTGAAAACTATCGTACCGATTTTTGGACGATTTTTTGCTCGCTTGTAACGTTAACGGAATGCCCAAGGACAAATTATTGTCAATGGTTCCGCCTGCCATTCAGAGCCTTTTTTGGTTGAAATTGTGAAGAGATTATTTGATTCATTATTCCATCTTCAAAATAATCGATCGGTTATTTTATTTGGTCAAATATTGGAATCGGCATGAGCCCATGAAATCATCAAAATCGTAGTAATAATTCTACATTCGGGAAGCATACAGTATGCATCAAATATGTACATTTAGTACATGAGAGGTATGCCAGCACTTTATCGAGGTTTTGTCGACATTAAATATGTAATATGTCAATAATGTGCATGACAGAACATCAAATATAATGCGATTGCGGGCACATTGGAGGTTCATGCATTAAATATGCTACAGTGGAGGCGCATACATTGTGTACAAATGTTAATATGCGTTCAAGTCTTTTGTTGCCATGGCTGCAAGAAGACGGCACAACTGCACGCAAACTTCTGCTCCGCATTCTTCGGCAGCGTGCCGTGTCGTGTGGGTGCGCGCGGCGTGCTAAACGCAACAGTTGTGCCGCTTCGATGCCGTTTGTACCGCGACGGCGGCGACAACGGCGGTGACTCATTTGTCAACGTCTGCGCTAAAAGCGGAGCTTGATTCAGGCTCACGTACGCGTCACCTGCTCCAAGCTTTTGGATGATTGTTTATGCACTTTTTTTTTTTTTTGGTGGATCAGGCTCAGGTTCTTGTCAAAAGGAGACCACAGTGAAGCGTTTGCAGCATTTCACTTTTACAGCTGTGCTGAAGCCGGATTAACGCCAAAGGCCCGGCACACACATTAAGATAATCGGGTTGGATTTGCCCCAGTCTTGCCCCTTCCCAACCAAGGTCAACGGTTCTACAAGAGTCAATCCAAAGGCACTTAACGGTTGAATGCAGCTGGACTGCTGCGAACAAACACACTGTTCTTGATGCTAATGCTAACTGTGTATCGTTGCCATCGGGCGGAATCCTCGTTTGTCCAAAGTCATCACTTGTCAGCAGACCCCAATAATTGCTCAACTATCGGGAATTTTTCGGGGTGAAGAAATATTGCATCAACCAAATTGCGACATAGGAGGTTCCGGCCTGACGCAAGCAACATAAAATAGAGGCACGTCGTGGTCATGCTAGCTGGTGAAAGTTAATCCTAAATGCGGATGTAAAACCGAGGGCGTTGTGACCGTATTAGCAAGCTAATGCCTAGTGCGGGGGTAAAACGGCGATGTTTTCGTTGTATTAGCAAGCTTTTCTTCAGTGTGTTGCCAACTTATGCTGGACCCATATGCAAACCTGAGATGTCATGTGAGCAAGCTAATTCTGCACGTACGTAAAACAGGTGTGTTGTCCTTGTATTAGCCAGCTCATCCTCTGAGCGTACGCAAAACAGAGGTGAGATCTCAGCCATTTAAATCGGTGATTGGCAAAGTGTGGCTCTCGTACCAAGACAAATAACAGAATGAAATGTTTGAGAAACCGTGTATGTTCGAGAGTTACAGCTTCCTTTTTCAGTCAGTCAAGGGCACGCGCACGAGAGCAGCTAGCAGGAAGAGGCTGTCGGAAAACGTGACTATTCAGACAAACATTTCCTTGCCTGACATTTTGTTGATGACAAGAGCAACCCAGGTGGGTGAGAGATGGCGCCGGTCGTCTTTTTCCCCTCGCGGCATGTGCCAGACGGCACCGCCCTTTTACGAGCTGGCCCTTAAAACGGTAGAAACTTGAAGGTAGCGAAGGTGATTTTGCCCCTGAAGTGTTAGGCCGCAAGGAGCCTTCGGCGTGGCCGCACTAATCCAATTCACGCTTGGCCCGTCTTCCGAGAGCCGCTGGCCAACCGGAAAACACCGGTGCGCTTCAAAATGTGTCAACGCTGACAGGGTCGCTCCCCTCTTTTGTGTCTGGGCGGACATCTTGTTGCAGAGACTCACGACATACGCAGGTCCAAGATCTATGCTCCGCTAATGTTTACATCATATTCATTGTGATTTGATGCGATGCTGTTCAACCTTTATTGACAGTCGAAAACGGTGAAAAGAAATGGAATTGATTTTTCAAGATAAAATCAAAATGGAGTCGAAAATAATTGATTTTAGCCGTTCTAGTTAGCCACGTTATCTGCCTCGCTAACAAGCCGATTAGAGACGCGCTAACAATCATAGCTGGTTGCAAAGGATCTTTATTTTTTTTTTAATATTAACTTTTACCTTGAATTTGTACAAAAATGACGTGTGATGCGTTACAGTAGTTTGAAGCTACTTTAGCATTGATACTAATTTCCATTTATGGTGTCTACATTTAAGCGAGGGGACTTTAATTTCATGAAATTAGGCTTGGTTGAACATTTACTCATATAATGTTCTCTTAGTTTTACAGTATAAAAAAGAAATAGGAGCGGCAGATAAAAAGCTTGAAGCATGCACACTTGGTTCTTATTAGAACTGTGAAAATAGGCGCTAAGGAATACTTAATTGTGTTAAAACCATGCGGGAGGGTTCCAATTTTTTATTTATTTTTTTTAGGCCGCCGGTGTGAAAGTGTGCTTTCAAGCGTCTGCGGACACAAGCCCGTGCTAAATAAATCATGTGAGTTTTTTTGGTTCAAGCGGCAACAAAGCAGCCATTTTGCTGCTGCTTAAACATGCTCGCCTCGTCTTCAACTTGTGCGGTTGTAAATATTTAAATTGCGGACCCTCGGTGCAGGCGGGCTTTGTTCCATCTCGTCGGGCGTGGGCTCACGTGCGCCGGCTTAATAATGCACACCATCTTGTCAGCGGGAACTTATGGACCCTTTGTGTTTCGCGTCATGTTTGACATGTGGAGCGATCGCTTTTTACGCTAAGCGGGAGGACTCAAATATCACGTTTTTAATAATGACTTTGAGCGGGAAGGGCCATGTTTGCCAAGTTCCCTGTTGGCAGCTACAGCTAATGTTAGCATTGTCACGCAAAAGTCATTGTTACAGCCGCAGCTGAAGTTCGCAGCAGGTTTTTGTTTTTCTTAACTAAATAGTGTAACTTTTTTTTTTCAATTTATTCCCCAACATCTTATCATGTTCTTCATTTATTGTTTGGAATTTTTTTTTTCTGTTTTGCATCAATTAAATGGTGCCTGAACGTACAAGTTAAAGTTGTCTCATGACCACAGTCAAATCATCTTTCTCCACTGAAATGAATGGAAATGCAGTTAATCCGTTCCAGTGCTGCAGAAAACACGGGCAAAAAAGTTTTGGAACATGTTTTTGTTGTTTTGATAAGAATCACTTGCTCCAGAATTTTAGTACAATTCAATAGCTATTTCGTTTTATATCTTCCATTTCCTTTGATTCTTTCTTAGTCGATTGTGTAGTACTAGTCGTATAGGTTTTGGATATTTTATGTGCTCTTATTTGCATTTTGTCCCTTTTTACATGTATTCCTAGTTCTAAATGAGAGAAGTTGTTTTGTGTTTTGTTTTGTTTTGGGGGTTTTTTGCATCCATTTTATCAAAACATATTAGTCATGCGCACCATCTTTCCTCACCGGTGATGATTTAAATTCAGATTTGGAATGCACCGCAATGACAAACAGATCCCCGCAGATGGCGGCGTCGCTTTGCTTTGAATTTGAACTCAGCACAGATTTTGAGTGGAAGACAAAGATTAGGCGATGAGACGTGGTTTTATGCGGATTATGAGGAACCAGAGTTAGCTATCTCTGTTGCTGCTCGCCTCAAGATCCCACAAACCTGGAGTCATCGGGCCCTCCAGTAAGGAACTGAGCAAATACTTACTGTGTGTTATTTCTCAGTTTTGTATTCTTTATAACTTTGCAAAAAAGTTATGAAAAAAATCCTGTTGATATTGAGTGTTTTGAAACAAATGCGTGGAAAAGTATGAAATACACTTGGAATAAAAAAAAAAAAAAAAAAAGACAAAAGTTGCAACAATGGCACGCCGAGGCAAGTTTGCAGGCGGAGTTTGCGAGGTGATGCCTGCCCGCTCTCTGGCAAGTCCAATTCCTCTCAGCTCGGCTCAGTTCAGCTCAGCTCAGCGCTGCCGCGTGGGCGGCCAACGCCGCCGTGGCCGTCGCCGCCGCTTCTGCTGTATAAATAAATTTCTGCCAGCCAATGGGAGAGCGGCGGAAAGAAGGACGACGCGGGGGGGAGCGCGGGGAAGGCCGTTCACACGGGAGGGAAAACAAAGTAGGAGAGCGAGGACGGACTCGATCGCATTGAGATGAGCCGCAGAGAATGATTGCGCCATATATGGGAAGCGTTGAGAAGATGAGAGGGAACAAGTGTGATGGATGTGAAGATCGACCCTTCAAACCGCGCGCGCGCGCGCGCATGTGTGGGGGCGTCGGAGGGCAGGGGGGTGCTGGAATGACACCATCGGTGTTAGTCACCACCCGCCGTGATTAAGAGCGTTGAAGCTAGCGCCAATCCGCCATCGGCACGACTCGAAAACATCCTACGTGATGTTTATCGAGGGAGAATCAGCGGCGGGGATGAAAATATTGACGTCGTACTGGCCAATGGTGGACATGTTTCACGCCATCCGGATTACACTTTGACATTAGAATTGGCAGGCAGCCATCATCATCATCATCATCATGGGCCGCAGTTTTGACAATTAAACGAACACATCGCTGCCGTCATTTGGTCTATTTGATTGTTTTGACAAATCCAGACGAATTGGTTTTTGGGAGTCACTCGGGCTAAGGTCCTGGCGCCGTTTTTCCACTCGATGGAGCCACGTTGTCAACATACGTGTTCTTAAATTCCACTCAGCATGACTTAAATTTGTTCTCGCTTTTACTCTTTGGTGCTTTCTACCGTCTTTATTCCCGATTTGTTTTACTGTTTATTATATATGTTCAATTGATCCATGTACAGCACTTTGTATGCAGCGATGGCTGTTTGAAAGTGCTCTAGAAATACACTTGACTTGACTTGACTTAAATCCTGCAATCATTCTTGCGTAACTTTCCCCAATATTAAGTCTTATTTTTGAATATTTGCAGCGTAATTCTTTTTTCTTCTTCCACATGTGGACGACTTTGAATTCTTTACCTGTAATATTTTGTTATTACTTGTGAAACCAACTGTCTTTGTTTTTCATCCATTGCAGGGGTGGCCAACCTTCGGCTCCCGGGCTTTCACACGACAATTGTGTAAAACGCCTCGGCGATTGCGCTGCCATTAAAACAACGGCGCTTCTTACATTGAACGTACGACGTCAGCCTATTACCAATCCCGTTACTTGATTGACAAAGAGGGCAACCAATAAGATGACTGCATCACCGCTCATGCGCAGACAACGGCGCTAAGTGCTAAGCGCTAAGCTAGTCAGCGAATGACCTCTGTTTTTAAGGCAGGGGTGCCCAACACATCGATCGCAATCGACCAAGAGCCAGCACACTGGTCCCAAGTCGACCGCGAGCGGTGGGAGGAGGAAATGGGGGAAAAAAAAAAAAAAAAGATTGGTGTGTTTGTGTCTTTAAGTTCCATTTATGTTCGGGCGCTCAGGCTGTTGCTCGTCGTAGCGTGCATGCATATGTGCGCTAGTGCAGGGTCGTGTGCGTGTGTGTGTGAGGTGTGGGGCATATTTCTCAACCAGAGCATAGATCCTTAGCATTGCATTAGTGCCAAACCAAATTACCCTCCTGCCC
>CAAKHF010012557.1:3639-14172 GCA_901007745.1 Hippocampus kuda
GGGGGGGGGGGGGGACTATTGACATTGTCGCTGAAAGCTTTGGACACTCGTTCGTGCTTCGAAACACCGTCACACGCGCGCGCGCACACACGAAGAAAAAGCAACCCGGCACAAATCTACTTCAATCCGTTTTGGATTCATGATTACGTGGTCATTTTCCTGCTCTGAATGCTCCAGTCAAGTATAGCAGAAGGTGCTGAGGGCAGACTGTGCCTGCACGCACTGCAGCACATTCAGTTCAAATGCTGAAGAGCGACAGATTCGTTCAGCATTCTTCGTGGAACCAATTGCTGGAATGCCCGGTCCCAGAGTTGTGAAGGTCAGGTACAACGATGACTTTTGACAAGTCGTTATGGTCTCTGGATGATGCCCTTCTCACAGTCAGCAGAAGGAACATGAATAAATCTGACAATTTCTAATTGCCGTGCAAGCAGCGCAAAGTTTCAATTTTGAGTTCCTCAGAATAGTTCTTTTCGGCATCTCCACAGGGAGAACGAAACGGCACTTAAGTATAACCAAGTACGTCTGGCTGAGAAGGAGAAATCCTCAAGGAATTGACTGGAGGCTGCTCTTTCAATGACAATTCATAATGTGATTAAATGTCACTATACTATATGGGCACAATTCTCTTTGGCAAAGTGGTCTTCAACAAAGGAAATGATACTGGCTGTGGATACTGGAAATGGATGTAAAAGAATGCAGGTTGGGCACGGAGATGATCCGATCCATTTTGGACCTGGAGGACGGGTTAGTGGTTCATGCAGTCTAAACCAACATGCATCTAAAGAGGCTCATGACGGCAGTGAAGGGCTGGTGGTGGAGGCTATGTGCACACACTTAAGTGCAAAGTGACATTATTCCGAAAATGCGTCGACCTCAGCACATTCCGCCGCTGCAAAGTCGATGGCATTCAACTATACTTGTGAAAAGCTGTAAAAGTGCAAACTTTTTAAGAAGCATTCATCCGGCAAACAGCACTGTCAGAAATAGGGGTGCGGTTGGAGTACCTCAAGGTTCATTCATGTCCCCCCTGCACTTTTCTCGTGGGAACACCTTGGTCCCGAAACTTAAAACCTACAAATGCATGAAGAGTCAATTGCGTGTAATGTGAACACTGACTGTGCAGATTCCAGCAAAGTTATCACCTACTCGGGGGTGCAGAGGTTATCCTCGGGATTCCAGCTCGGCCAAGGTGACAGTGACGTTGCACCAATAAGCCAGCCAACCTTGGTGAAGGAGGTCAGGAGGCAAACGCTCCTCAAAATGGCATCTCCTCCTCTTCTCACTCCCACATTTAGCCTCCTGCCACGTTGGAGTGGGTGAACCCGCAATGTCAGAACCTCACATGCGCATCCCAACGCCTCTGGGACGCTTGCCACCGTCCGCTCGAAGCCACTTGTGCACGGCGCGGCTTGAATTTAAAATAGATTAGTTGGCAGACGTGGCTCGTCGGCCGTTTCAATTCTCCCGCCACACGAGGTGATAACGCATTCCCACGTAGGCAATGGCGGAGGTGCAGAGGTCAAAGTTAATCCTCACGGGGGGAGTCACACACTCGTTCTGTTTGCAAAGGAGGCTAATGATTTGCACACACCTCTGCAACTAGAGTATACGTTCGAGAAAGGGTTGACCCTCCGAATGAAATCATCAATCATTCAGACTCGGATTGGGCGCCTTCCAGATTTGCATGCCTCCAATTTGGTGGGAAAACTCCTTATCTGTCCCCGAGGCATGCCTGGATGAGACAGCATATAAAAGGCATGCCTGGATGAGTTTGAATCAAGGTCATCAGATGAAACACCACAAAACGGTCGACCTAATGATGACCAATGACTGTCACCAAAAAAAAAAAAAAGTTGCAGAGTGGAAAACATTAGCTACTTCTCAATGGGAATAACATCCGTAAATATGAAAGTCCACTTGAACAGTTCAGAACTTGCATAAACTTGAATTGACCAAGAAATGTCTTGATTCAATTAGAACTGGTGTTTAGAACGGTCGTCCTCGTCACGATGTTCACATTTTGACGTCATGAGACCGAGACGACACCAAACAATGGATCAACAGTACATTGCCATTGTGATGCTTCAAACATGACCTTCTCAGACGCAGGTGGCCACTGAGCTTTGAGTGTCACAGAGTGTCATCAGCAGGTTGCAAAAAGAAATACCCAGAGACTGGAAGAGTCACATAAAGATGTCGAAGTGGACGTCCTTTGGTCACATCCCATGCTGATGAGCGCTACATTGTCAACAATGCCCTGAGAAACCGGATGATAAATGCCACTCAACTCCCGGGGAGGTGTGAGGCACCCAAGCGTCACGTCAGACCATTCGAAAGAGTTTACATCAGCCTGGTCCGCGCGCTCAACGAACCATGGTTAAAAAAAAAAAAAAAAAAAAAAAAGGTCAAAGCGATGACCTCTTTGAAATCTCGTGTTGAATATTTTGAGGTGCAGTCAATGATTGCACTTCTGGCCACTGCAGTCCAATTGCGCCGCGAGCCCGTAAAACTTCATCTCGCCTTCATCTGATGATCCTCTGTGTCGTCGCGCCCTGCGTCACACTGTGGCTGCAGTGAAAGAGTGCATTCAGCTCGAGGTGCACAAGGGCCAGGCGGCGTGCCCACATGACAAGACAACAGGAGACCTGCTTTCATTTGCCAAGCACACCCGGTGAACCGGCCTTGCGTAAACACAAGCATCCAGCCGTCGTGTGCATTGTGCGTGCGAGTTCTTTTAGTATCAGCGCAAACAGCGAGAGATGAACGACCCCAACTCAGGCTGAACAATTGATTCAATTCAAATTCGACATCAAATTCGAAAAAATATTCTCATATTAAACTGAAACTACAAAATGCGGGGATGGGACGGGGTCGGGGGGGAGGGGTGTGATCACACATAATCACAACTAAGCTAGCGTTTGCTGACTCACAAATCGTAGGAGCGTCCGGCTGTGCATAGCGACGCCAAGTCTAAGTTAGCATGTAGCCTAAGTGGTCGTAAACCTTGCAACAATAAACGGAATGTGTCTCACATGACGGCATCGTTGCACAATATCATGGCAAGAGTTTAAGCTCAGGCTGCCGCCAATCATGCTTATTTGGATCAGCACCGAATGGCACAGCTTCGTAGATTTATCTGCGCTAAAATTGTCCAATGCACAGTGTTTCATGTTTCAATTTGCTAATTTGTTTTTACATGAAGCTGTTCCCAACCAAAATCACAGAATGAAATGAGTGGAAATGCCACAAATATGTTCCAGCCTTTTCCTGAAAAAAAAACAAAACAAAACAAAAAAAACAACAACCCAACAACAACAGCAAAGAAATTGTTGGAATTTTCATGAGGGAAAAATTGCTAGGGTGGTATAAAACAGATGTTTCACTGCAATGTCACGAGTCCTCTCAGCTCATCAATGCGGCACTAATATGTGCCTTTCTTTGCAGAGGATGAATAATGTATTTCTGTGACGAGTGCACTGTTATATTGACACTCTACAACAGGGATGTCAAACCAATTGTTTGTCATGGGCCACATTGTAATTACTGTTTCCCTTGAGGGGAAATTAGGACTGTGAAACCATATAAAAAAAAAAAACAAGAATAATGGTTTATTCAACTACAGTATTGTCTAAATTAGTGTAATGAGAGGTTTGGTCACAAGAAAATGCTTACAATGTCTGTGTGATTTATTAAGTATGGAAATTTTAAATTCGGTTCAGATTTCAGCGAGCATCATGAAAGTTTGATTTGATTTGCTTCCGCGGGCCACATAAAATGATGTGGCGGGCCAGATCTAGCCCCCGGGCCTTGAGTTTGACACCAGTAATCTACACGTTGCGACACTGTGGGTGCCTTTGATCAGTTATGAATGGGCAATAGCATTGGAACTAGCAGACTAAAAAGCCACATCTGGCTTGTGTATTCTCTTTGGTGTATGTTTCGTTTGAGAGTAAACGTTACCCCTGTTTTGAAGGCTTGCTCGCTACCTCGACTCAAGTCAAAGGAAAAATAAAAACAGAGCAATGATGTCTTTGACTATGACTAGATCATAGCATTGGAACTAGTCTGCTAGCAGACTGAAATGCTAAGCCACGTCTGGCTTGTGTATTCTCTTTGGTGTAGATTTCGTTTGGGAGTAAACTTCAACTCTGTTTTGAAGGCCTTCTCCCTACCTCGAGTCAAGTCAAAGGAAAAATAAAAACAGAGCAATGATGTCAGAATCCTAAGTATTGTGACGAACAGCTGTCGAAACCAAAACAGCAAATCGCACCAGAAGCATCTTAACGGAGCGACTTGTTCCAGGACTACTTGCCTTGCTGTTGATGGTGTTGGAGTGGACCTGCCCAAGCCTGCCATCCCCGCTGAGGCCCATCTGCGACCTGAGGGTGCTGAACCATTTCATCAAAGAAGCGCAAGACGCCGAAGTCGCCATGGTGAGACCGCGGGGATCGTGAGACGGCGTGATAACACTTCACGGCCACGCCATTTCGTCACTCCTGCGCTTGTTTCCTTAGAAGTCATGCCGGAATGGATGCAGCCTGTCTCAGTCCGTCAGCATTCCCCAAACCAGAGTAGACTTTGACGTCTGGGAGAGGAAAAATGTGAGACGTCCACCGACATTCTTGCTGCGAGATCCTGCCGGTAGCTTACCTGTACTTAGCGCGTAACTTGTGTTTTGAACAGGCCATGGAAAAAGCCCAGGAAGTGCAGTGCGGACTGTGGCTCCTGCAGCAGGCCCTCGGCGTGCTGCGCAGCTCGGTCACCAACGCGGCGCTGCACGGCCACATCGACAACTCGGTGAGGAACGTGCTCAGCATCAACGCCGTGCTGCGCAGCCTCAACATTCCGGTGAGTCGGCACTCCCGCGCTCCTTCGACGCACTGTTAAGGTTATATTACTGTTAGGGTTGAATATTATTTATCCTCTGCAAAAAATGACCAATGGGAAAAAAAAAAAAATTTTGTTGATAAAATAAAATCAGAAATGCTTGACAAAAACTAATTGAAAGTACATCTTACGTTCATTACAGGAATTAAAGCTAATATTAAAGTGAAACTGTCCTTCATTTTCATCTTTCTCAATTAATATTACACATGAGCTTGAGGGGTTCATCTCAAATGTCTTTATTTCTCTATTGCTGTACGCCCGTACACAACTAGGAAGGTCAATCAGTCGTATGAGAACCAAAAGTTTACGTTCCTTTGTTAGACAATACTTAGTGAACTTTTTTTTATCTTGCACTCAACAAATATTCCAAATCTTAAAAAATAATAATAATAATAATAATTACTAAAACAAATCAAAGCTAAACTAAAACGAAGCATTTTCAAAACACCTAAAAGCGACAAACCTACTATAAAAACGATTTAAAACCAACCAAATTTAAAAGACGAAAGTGAAACTAAAATAAAAAAAAAAACTATTACCGGTACAACCCTGAAGGTAACTCAATGTGCTTCTCATGTGCTGGTCCAAACAGGGATTGGAGAGCTCATTGTGCAGTGACCTTTCCTTTCCTTTTTTTTTTTTAAACCAAACAGTGATCTTTTTTTGTGCATCAAAACAAGAGTCAAATTGTTCTCCTTTTCAATGAAATTAGTCTCTGCGCACTGGAACACATGCCGCTCTTCAAACACGCCTCCGTTTGCCTAATAGCAGTTTCAGTGTTCTAGAAACAGGGCTTTAAGTTCGGTAAATGTTATCAAATCTGTAGTTCTTTTTTTTTTTGCTCCTTCTTGATCTTCCTGAGTCATTTTGGACTACCGTGAGCTTTGTGGGAAAAGTTTGGGCAAGGCGTAACTGCGCCCCAGGGAACAAACAAAACAAGGTCCTTGGAGGCCTGCTTGGACGGGGTAGAAGAAGCTCGACAAACACCAAACACGGAGTGGTATCGACATCAGTAACTTTGGACCTGAAAAATGCTCCAGAATTCCCTCAGACATCTTCCCAGAAAATTTTTGCGACATGTGGCCCACAGGTGCTCTCCAGGGGTGGACAAAAGAATCACAGCCTGATTATAGTTCAGTTGTATTTCACTTTGAAGTACACCCACATTTGCTTTGAACCTCTTTCACAAGTGCTTCCTTTTGAAGATGTATTCACGCGTGGGACAATTCCATCTTTATGGCAGGAATACACGCCTCCGGCGAGCTCGGCGGGCCTGGAGAGCACATGGCGGGCGTCCACGGCGGCCGACTTGCTCCAAGTGCACGTCAACTTCCTGCGAGGCAAAGTGCGCCTCCTTCTCACGGACGCGCAGGCCTGCCAGCAAGACATCAGCTGATTGCCCCACTCCAAGCTTATGCCGCTTTATCCTGCCGAGGCGAGAGAAAGGCCTCCCCTTCTGATGACCTACTTGCTAGCTGCTAGAAGTGGTGTGGAATTGAGGAAACAAATAACAAAGCACAAAGCCACAACCATCCTTTTTTTTTTTTTTTTTTTTAAACTAAGCGAAGTGAGGGCAAAGAACGGTCACAGCTGGAGAGAACGGCACCTTGAAATGTCCTCGCGGACATACGCTTGCACTTTTGGTGTATGTGCCAGTTAAGACTGCACGTGGGTGTATTTGTCTCTTGCCTGACAGTTTAACCTTTTGAAATACGGAACGGGATCCGGTGAATAATTGATGACCTACAAAAAAAAAACGTGAATGAGGCCTTCACACACACTTTCTGTTTGGTGTTTGTTTATTTGTACACAGTGACCAGGTGGCATATATTTTTTTTTTTATAAAAATTGCATAATGACTATTTATACAGATTTTCTACTTTTGAGCTTTGTATTTGTCAGTGTTCATCTTGGGCGTGGCTAACAGATGTTTGGAAAAGCCACCGTTTGCTTTGTGTCGTCATATTTCCCCCCCCCCCCCCCCAAACAAAAAAAGGATGCAGTGAACGGAGCAGCCAGAGTTCAATCAGGAGTACATGAGAACCGTGAAGCTGCTCCGTCACTATCTGTCCAACAAACAGTCAACAGAGCCTGCACAGTGATAGCCTGCTAAAAGAAACAAAAACATCCTGCAAACTAACCACGTCTTTGAAGAGCAGGAAAGCGGTCTGTCCCCTGAATCTGCGTCATTTGGACAAAATGGAAGTTCAGCTATTCCAAACTCGTTCACTTTTCTTCCTTGTTGTTTTCCTCTTTTTTTTTTGTTACTTGTTGCGCAAGTGCAAGATGCTTTTTGAGGATGTTTGCACATGTTCTCCTTTCCTGTTTTCACATTACCAGTCCAATCACTGTAAAAGTTGCTATTTATGTACAAAATGTTATTCTTGGATAAAGAAATGATAGAAACAAGTGGTCTGTCTGTCCTCGTTCTTCCTTGTTTGCATATCAACAAATGTGTTCTGAGAACAAACTGACGATTCCAATTGACACAAGTGTATTGAATTCCCTTTGAAAAAAAACAGATTTTAATGGGCTTTTTTAAAAATTCCATTTGTTTTTCACAATTATTTTCATTAAAACAAATTTGGGGGGGTGGTCGGTTTTTCTATTTATTTTTGTAATGACAGAAAAAAAATCAATAAAACAAAAAGTTACTCAGAAAAAAATAATAACTTAAGTGGATGTACGTTTCCGTAAGTGCACTGAAGTGAGGATAAGGAATACGATGCACAAATTGCTGGCTGTGTTCCAGCTATTTTTATTTGTAGATTGCAAACACAAGACTTCCACTGGCAAATGTTTGGGACGCTAGAAGAAAACAAAAGGTACCGGTGAAGCTTATTAACTACGGACACCCTACTGACATTCAATACAACAACACAACTTGCAAAGTAAACATTACTGTACATTAGCGATGTGAACAATACTTGGTGCATATGGAAAGCAATTTTTGCACAAAATGGCATGCAAAACTAAAGAAGCATGTTCCTAACACACTATGAAAAAAATACTTCAGTATCACATGTTAACTCTGCTTAAAAAGACACAAAAAGACCCCGGCCACTAACCTGAACCGGAATAGCTTCGTTTTGTTTTGCTGAAGACAGAAATCAAAACCAGCTACCAGTCAAAATTTAGCGTGACATTTAACCTTTTTCCCCATCAGTACGCCTCTGTACAAAACTCAGTCCTCCAAATAAATTACATGTTTGACACGCACGCATGCAACTGAAGAGAAGTTGCTCTGGCTGCTTCTTGCTGCCTTCACTGAGGGTCGGGGTAGAAAACCTTGATATGGATGGCCGAGTTGTTACGCGTTCGCGTCAGGGGCTCGGCGACCTCGTCCGGGTCCTCGGGTTCCAGGTCGTCCACCAGCTCCACCGTGGAGGTATTGGCGGCCAGCTGCAACGCCCCCTGGCTGCTGGCCTGCAGCTGCAGTGCGATGTTGATGGCCCGATTGATGGCCAGGCCCAGGCCGTGCACGCAGATCTCCCGGTGGCCGCTACCGCCGTCCAACAGCTTCTGGCAGCGGGCGAGCTGCGCCCGGAAGTCCGTCTTCATGTTGACGTACACGTCGTTGCGCCTCTTGGGGAGCTTGCGGGGCAGTCTTTTCCGAAGGGTGTACTCCACCGGGTCGATGTCGACAGCGCAGGGACTGTCGGAAGGTTGCACGGGGGCTGCCGCGTGGAGGGACGACATCCCCGGATTGCGAGGCTCGCTCATATCACACCGAAAAGCTGCATCGGGAGGAAAATTGTATCACCTCTGCCTAAAAATGGCTCCGGTTTACGTCACTACACGACACATTGCAGCACTGAACGCTGAATAAGGGACGCAAACTCGGCTAATAAATGCGTTTTCTTCTTCTCGATCAACCACGTCACATTAAATCAAAGTCTCATTGCAGTATTTCTTACCTGCGGCTGATAATTGGGGAAAAGATTCGCGTTTTTCTCGTCGATTAGCACAGTAGCATCTTAGCACAAGCGGTTCAAGTTGTCACCGTGACCCGGATGTAGAAGGAAACAGGAAGGAGGACGTATCGCCGGCGTCAAAAAAATTTCTGTTTTTTTGCTTTTCAACCAGCAAATGAACATTAAATTATAGCTTCTGTATTTCTTCTGCTTGCTTCTTCTAGTATTTCTGAGCGGCAGTGCCTTTAGTTGTCGCTCAGTCGTAGTGACATCTTAGCACAAGCTGTCTGGCCGTGAACCGGAAATATAATCATAAACTATTTTAGTCTTCAATAAAAAACACGTCTTATAAATCACTGAAAATGATTGTTGAAAAACTAACCAAATTAACAATAACACTATGGGGTAAAAACATGAAAAGTTCAACGCAAGTGATCAAAATAAACCGAAGTGAAAGAGAAGCACATTCATGCCACAAATGCCGTGTGTACCTATCATGCGTTAAGTTGCGATGGGTTGATTGGCATCCTCCGCTACAGGTACTCCTAAAAAAGAATGAACACAAATCGTAAAACATTTTAAAAAAAAACAAAAAAAACCTACGCGTCTGGTTATGGGGTAAACGACGGGGTCTACCGCCACCTTGCGGTCAATGATCTGTCACACTGAATAGGAAGCTATTATTTTAGATTTTTCCAAATATGTATGCTGAAAGATAATTTTCGGAGGGGGGGGGATTTTCCCCAGTACATTGATATTGATTGACCAGTGCACTTTAAAATGTTTATTATCGGTAATGTTATTGAATAGCAGCTTCAATAAAGACGCCCGGTGCACACACTGGCTATGAATGTCTTTAATGTTCCCAGATCAGTAATCACAGCACACAGTGGATCATAACTTCAAAAGTAAACAGAAAGATCATCACCTTAATAATTTTTCTCTACTCTTTTAGCACCTTTTTTCCTCCAAAATTCCCCTCTGGAACAAATTTCTTCTTAAGTCTTGGGTTACCAATTAGAAAAAAAAAAAAACCCAGAAAAAAAGGAGACAACAGGTGCAACTTTGCGTCGGAATCCAAGCACGAAGTTCATGCGCATCTGTTTGGTTGCTATTGTGTGCTTGCATGTGCCATTGACTTCAAACAAATGACCTTGTTTGACTCCTCCCTTCAGAATAAACATAACAGGCAACACAGTGTGTGGACAGTATCGGAATAACTGTAAGATCTTATTCTTGTGTGTGTGCGAGGCATCTTATGGTATCAAAGCCCTCATGTCAGACCCACATTGAAGTGGCTTCATGTAAACATGATTACATGTGAAGTGAGCTAATCGAGGGCCTCGTTTCACCATGTATCAATGCCGGCTTCCCTTCACCTCCCATTTTGTGGCGCACAAAAGCATGGCTAACTTTGACTTTAACATCTATGCAGAACTCAGCTCGTCACGTATGCTTAAATAACAAGGTGTACTTTTAAAGTGAAAGAATGAAAATATTATGTCAGTGGCAATTACATTGCTTGCACAAAATGAGATTATTCTGATTTTTTTTTTGTAATTCAGAGTAGCATTTATTTGAAAACCAGCGTGATGTATTTCTGCTACAGTGTCTCATTGCTACAGAATGTCCACAGTCATAAATGCGATAAGGACGAGACAAAAACAAAATTAGCACGGCCGCCCTTTCTTTGCAAACTGCACCTGTTGTCATAAGTCGTCACAAAATT
>CAAKHF010012558.1:0-15216 GCA_901007745.1 Hippocampus kuda
ATCTTGTCCCCCATACTGTTGGGCCAATGGTGAGCCCAGTTTATGTTGACAACCAGTGCGGTGGATCTTACCGGTGCATACCTGCGGGTGTTCGGGGTAGGATATTGCAGCAGCTGTCTACGTTCTTACGATGTATAATGTTGCATAATATAATAATGTTGCATATAATGTATTGTATAATGTTGCACTTAATTGAACTTATTGACCTTATCCATGTTTGTATTTACATTGCACTTAATTGAACTGTGTTTTTTTTTCTCTCTTGAACTTTTTCTCTTCTTTCTACCTACAATCTTGCTGCTGAAGGCTGTAAATTTCCCCAGTGTGGGACAAATAAAGGATTATCTTATCTTATGCTTCTATGAGTGGAACGAAGTTCCGGAAAACCCTTTACCAAGACAGTGAAAGCATTTTTGTGGAGCATGGACATATTACCGAATGCAGACATGCGTCGTCTTCCGCCCTGCCAGCAACTTAATTTAGATATCATCCACACACGCACAAAATTGTAGGTACCCTTTTGTTAATGAAAGACTATCCACAATAATCACTCAAATGAAAACCAAACGTAAAAATAGGTTTCAAAAAAATCTTTGCAAATTCAAAAAACATATTGATATGAATACTGTAAGACATCTATGAAAGAACCTGAAACAGACAGTCCAGAGAAGGCACCATTCAAAGCTCACATAAATGCATGTAAAAGTAGTCTTTGATAGTGAATGGTAAATGGAGGGCACGTGTATTGTGCTTTAGTACACCTAATGGTGCCCACATTCATCCTTTCACGCACCACCGGGAGGCTGCACTCAGGCATGCCACTGCCAGGTCCACTGGGAGCAAATCGGGCTCCAATGTCGTGCTCAAGGACATTTGGTCAACGGGGTTGATTAACAAACTCACAACTTTGAGGATGGGAAACGACCACTATATTACTGACCCATGCCGCAAATTGATCACGAAATAGTGGACCGAAATACCTGTCGAGACATCAGAATCAGAATCAGAATTGCCTTTATTGTCATTTTATTGCATACAACGAAGTTTGGGTGCCACTCCTTAGTGCATTTTGTTAAAAAAATAAATAAATAAAATAGAGTAAAATAGAATACAATAAAATAATGCCATGCCAAAAGTGTCATTGGGAGTGACAGCAATCGCAGCGATAGCTTCAAAAAGTTGTACAATAAAATCTGAAGGTTGACCATCGTTTTTGTCGTTTTGGCCATTTTCATTGACGTTTCGTTTTTAAAATAATTCTGTTCTACCGCAAAAAATAAAAGAGATCATGATTTCCACTGGTTATTTTTCAATAAAATGTCATTTGTTATTAGGCGTGCCATTGTCAGGTTATTTCAGTGATCATTGTGGGGGTGGCTTTCATGAACAGAGGGGTACCAACAATGATGTCCACGTGTCTAAATTCTGCTTTTCAGAAGCTAACGCGGTAATCTTAAACTACCGTGTTGAATCCAGAAAACTCAATGCGACTCTGGTCGTGATGTGAAAAGCCACCGCTGGCGAATTGGACCGTATCGCCACCCCCACATACACAATCAAGCGTCCAAATCCATTTCAACGATCCTTTGTGAAGCCAGCGATTCATTCCCAAACCCCAGAAAATACCTTCGGCAATAAGTGTTGCAGCGTGGCACACGTCCTCCCACACGTCGACAATTTAGCCGAATCATTTTATCACTTGTATTATCAGAAGCTAATGTTGTTAGCATTGTTCGGCCCCACAAACCCGCGCTTCTTCTGATTTTCTTTCGATTTTGATATATTACTTCTCCGGTCCTGCCAAAGTTGTTCTTTCGCCCTGCAACTTCGACCAACCTCGCTGCCAAGTCATGCTGTATGTAGGACAGATGACATAAATGAACCCCCTTGTTTCGTAAAAGGGGAGAGCAAGTACAAAATTGCTCGTTCCTCGACACATCTTCAAAAATAGGCGGGCAATAAAAGATTATTACTCGTACTTAGATGTTGAATTTCTAACTTTATGGGTGTGCAGCCTGCACAGAGACCTATTTGTATTAAAAAAAAGACAGAAAAGTCCATTTTCCTTCATATAAAATATGAAAAGAGCAAAACCATTATTACAAAGCATGGACATCAATTCTTGGCCGATGTCTAGTTTAATGCAAATGTGCTCAACGACAACCATTCATTTCTCGTTAGAACCGACCTTGTTCAGCTCAGTGTCTGCATCGTATGTGAGGGCATGTTTTGTCTGAACGTCTCCGATGAAACCCTCTTGTCTGAGTGTTCTGTAGGTGCCAAGGCTGCCAGCCGCAGGAGCAGGAGCAGAAATTTGCATCTGTGTTTGGATGCGTGTGTGACTGTGAGAGACAAGCACCTGCTCATGATGAAAAGAGTAACTCGCAATAGCTTGACACAACCGGCATGGTAGAAAAGCAGTGTGCGTAGCATGAAGGTTTACTTTCTTTACTTTGCAGCAACTTTCTGCATGGAGTAGAGAGAATATCTGCACCTACAAAGTGTGTATGTTTTCAAGAAAGGTTTTGCTTACACAAGATGGGGATATGTTCCCCGGGCGGGTAGTAGGCCTATTTATTGCAGAGAACAAATACCACAGTACATTGTACAAGTGAGGCAAAGTACCAAAGTCGCTTTGAACAAACTGTGTTGAGGTTTTCAACCTTGCATGTGTTTGTGTGCGTGCGCGCCAGCACCCGCGTGATCATATCAGCCGAAAAGGAGAAGCGGGCCTGTGAGCGCAGTTGGATTGTGATTACAGTACCGCTGCCTAAGGTTTTGTGTTATCTGGACAGGCGTAGTTGTCAGTGCCCCGCTACACAAGAGGATGTGTTCAGCCTGTTCATGTCAGGCCTGCCTACCTGCACCAAGATGGTGTCCCTGATATCTGCTTAATCCCCTGAAAGCTAAGCTGCAGTGCAGCCAGTGGTAGCAGCCTCCCGTATGCACATTTGGTGAAATGTCAAATTCAAAGGGAAGGTTTAGAATCACCAACCGCAATCCACCAGAAGAGTTCCAATCCCACATCTTCAGACTCCTCATCAAACGGAGCTGAAACATTGAGGCCAATTACTTTTGTTTTTGACTGATTCGGGTCGACGATATGCCATCGATTCGGCTTTTATTTCAAGGTATTTACATCTGGATCTGCTTCTGCTGAAGGATTGTGTGTGATGCAACACATTTTAGGGAAGCAAACACATTGGAACAGCTAAACCTAAAATAGACGGAAGTGAGTAAGGCCTAATAGTTGCAAATACTTGCAATGAGTGCATCAAGCATCTGACTCATTTACACCATTAAACATTTGTGCTCTTCTTTTGGGATGATTTCACAGCTGGTTGGTTCTGCAGGCTTACTTCTTTCACTTTCATGCACTGCCAGTGTAGAGCTATTCATTCTGCTTTTGTTTAGATGCCATAGGTTCGATTCTCGACCAGTACCAATCCAAAGCCCAGAAATAAGATCAGGAAAAAATCAGGAAGAGCATCCAGCATAAAAACTCTCTCAAAGAAAATCAACCGAGTGACTGATGTATTTCTTGTTCTGATTTATTTTGCAACTTGTCTCAGCTCGACAACTGTTTGTTTTTCACTCAAAAACAGCTCTGACTTCTCATGTCGGTTGCACACCGCGGGATCACATCTTACAATACTTATGCTCACATGAAAAATGGGTACAGTGAAAGTCCTCTGCAACGAAACCGACATGTGCGAAAATACCCCTTAGTGTGAAAAAAATCTTCATGCATGAAAGCCATTCCCTCTTTCTGCTTACCCCTACAACTAAAGTCCCCCTGTTGCGTAATACAAAGTCCTTTTCTCCACCCTTGCCTCGCAATGTGGTTCACTACAACGAAAACAAGCCTTGCGCAAAAGTCTAATCCAACCTCAGCCTGCCACAGCGACTCCTACTGCTTAGCTCGGAAACGGCAACAGCAACCACCACACTGGTTTACACATGTGCAGTAGTACAGGGGAGTATTTGTTATTGTTAGCACGTGGTTAGAAATGTCACTCGTAGTTTCGGACACAGCACGAACGTTGCATTGGTTGGTATAAATGGCTACAAAATGGATCTTTGCAGACCAAGGCTCTTCACAAGGAATTAGGAAAAGAAAAGCTTAACGCTTGAAGACAGGATAAAAGTAATCAATATGAAAGATGAAGGAAGCAAAGTTAAAGACATTGTGCAAGAAATTGATGTAAGTGAAAGTGAATGCTGATCGTACATTTAGCAATTTCTTTCCCTTTTTTTTCTTTCTACGCTGGCTATATGTAGTGTCAAATAAGTGTATGCTCATACTGATGCGCTATTGGAATAAAAATTAAAAGTACATATAAATGTTTTTTGTGTGTATTTGTTGCAGTGTTTACGTCTGAGATAAAATTTGCTATTGTGAAAAGTCCCCTGTTAGATTTCTGGAAAAATATTAAATTTTGAAAAAAATTTCGTCCTAATGGCAGCTATACATGATGTGTTAGATGTGACCAGAAGTACTTTTGTTCAGTGTTTATTGATCCAAAGCAGGATCAATCCCTTGAGGTCAGTTGAGCTGATTTCCCTTCATAGTTTAGTTGTGAACTCACCGGGCACATTCTCACCGGTGCCGATCGTCTCCGAGAAGATATTCTGATCAAATTCTCCCTGTGCTCTTCCTGAAGGCAGTGAATTGGACCAATGCAGATGTGGTGTCAAGGCTTATTTATATTCAACAGTACAGCACCTTGCCGTGGTCTCCTTGAGCTGCACGGTTTCATCACCTTCTACATCCAGATCAATGGAGGTTATTACCACGCTGTTCCACCCATTAATCCCCCTACTCTTTAGTACGCTTTCTTCCCTTTAGTTGCGCTTTAGCAGAAATGTGCTGCCGTACTTTGCTTCTTCTCAACAAATAGCATCACATAAGGATCGTAATCACATTCACTCTGCTCTTGTTCCATTGGCATTACCGGAATTCTAGTGACAACTTGGCAGCACCCCGTCTCCACTTCCCCTGACACAGCGCCGAGCTTGATTATTGTGTAACATCAATGTCAGCCAGTAGGACAGAAAAACGTATTACCCACATGTATCACCTTGTCATTTCCAATTTATGAAGCTACTTGATATTCAAAGTGCAGGGCTACGCCGCGTGGGGTGGTGGCTGAAGGTGTTTGCTCCTGCACAACCTGTCTTTTCTCATCTTAGCATCCTATTTTCAGCTGAGGAATGGAGCACCGGATGGGTAGGTGTGTGCATCAAGTTAAAGAACACAACAAACCTCTCTTGAAACTTTCAGATGACGGTGCCCTTTGAGGTGACATTGTTGGCTTTTTGTGAGCAAAACGTTCTGGAAACACTGCTTGGCTGCAGACAGATTTGCACCCGCCGGGTTTGGGCTCAGAGGAGCACTGAAGTGGGGCTGGAGCATCGGGCCTCTGTACAGCTGCCAAATCTTTTGGCCACTATTGATATCCAATTTCCTCCGTCAGCCCTAATCTACTTTGAATTTTGAGGCTTTGCACTAAGCTCACTGTGTCCAGCCCGTGGCCCGTAATGCTGTCGATTCAACCGGCACCGTTGATCCTCCCAAATCACCGCGGCGTCACCATTCAAGAAATAAATGTCTTGCCCAGTGTCAAATTGCATGCTGCCCAAATTGTTCCTCGCTCAGTCACATGAAGATGGATGCTCACCCATTTGGCCGTGGCTGTTCAAATCCTGACACATTAATTCTTCCTTGGAATGCTCAGAAGGCAGCACAATGGTTTTAAAACTTGGCAGAAGATTGGAGTAAAGAGGATCAAATGCAACGCATCACAGGAAAGTATTCCCGCACAACCTCCTGTTGAGCATATGATGAATTTAACAGCAGGGGGCTGAGATAATGAATGGATGTAGAAGCAAGGGGGCAGTAAATTATTGTCTGCTTTTCCAAATGTGTATGAAATCTTTGGTATTGATTATGAGATTACGGTATGAACGTATGAAGACGAGGTCTGCCAGCTTTGAACTCGTTGTTTACTATGCATTAGGTTTCGTGGTTTTCTTGTGGAGGCTAATGTGTGCGGGGGGGTTCATTTTGCATGGACCGCATGTACTGTAATGCATGTGCCTCATGTCTATTTGTTCTTTCATCTGGCGTTCCTCTTTTAAGGAAGGAGTCACCAGAAGGAAAGAAAGGAGTCAATTCTTTGATGCTTGCTGAACTAAGCTCATTGGAGGTACCCTGAAATCTCACAATAAAGTATACCGAGGCTTCGCATGACGTACAGTAGACTGTTTATGGATGTGAATTGTTGTCTAAACGACAACATCGTAACCATTTTTTTTTGTTTGTTTCTTAAATCATGCAATTATGATTTAAGATGGATTCATGCCTCTGAGTGGACCGTTTACTGCACAACTTCTATTAAATCAGCGGCCATGGAAACTGCCATTGATGGAGGTTTCATCATCCCTGCCAGTCATTAAATTGCACTATTGAACCAGGCAGTGTGGCTGTCCTCCATGCTCGTTCAGAAAGTTCACCCAACGGCACAGACATTACGGTCTATGAAAACATTTCTCTCTCTCTCTCTCTCTCTCTCTCTCTCTCTCTCTCTCTCTTCCACGCGTATGCACTGCCATTGGCCCTCTGAGCAAGGTCAGTCTATGCAGCGCTAATGATGGCAATCAATTATGTGGGACGACATCAGACAAAAACCTCCCCCATTTGTTGCCTCCAAGCTTTTCACTGGTTTATTGAGGTCACTGGATCGCAGCGACAACAGAACAAAACAGCGTGATGACTAAATCTAGAAATGATTTCTTTAATGCGTCACTGCGAGTTACAATTTTTCACCTGTATGTGTGTTTTATTTCTATTCAAGTCATCGTTGTTGGGCAACATGGTCGATGCCGCACAGTTCAGAGGTGCTGGGTTCGAATCTTTGCTTCTTACTGTGTAGAGTTTGCATGTTATTTCTGTGCATGCTTGGGGTTTTCTGGTTGCTCTGATTCCCCCATACATTAAAAAAAAAAACCAATAATAATAATAATACATTAAAAAAAACATGCACGGCAACTTGATTCAAAACTCAAAATGTCTAACGGTGTGAATGTGAATGGTTATTTTTATACCTCACCTCTCGCACCAAAGTCAGATGGGATAAGCGCCAGCTTGCTCATAGTATACAAAGTGGATGGACATGGTATTAATCAGTTGTTGTTTGACTTTCAGCTTAGTCTGGGCTCAGGGGTGGCCACAGCAAGTTAGTCGCATGATGTGTTTGGCACAGTTTCTGACGTAACTCACTTATGACAGTGGCTGGGAGATGGCAAATAGCATCAAGGGTCTTGCTGAGAGAGACACAAGTGGATGCTCCCATTTCCCCTGACTGGGATTTGATCCCCAGTTTGCGAAGTCAAGGTTGAAAATGTTCAACTAAAACTGTGTCTCTGAGCCATCTAGAATATTGACATTTTGATTTAACTTTGAGTAATCATGAAGATGTGTACAATTTGAATTTTGTTCGTCAGACGAAAACCAATCTTTCCCGACCTTGCTAATGTCATAATAACCATGCCATCGCAGTGCCCTCAGAGAACAATGATGGGAAATAACTTCCGACCGCATCGCCCAGGAACGCCCATTTAGGCTTTTATATATCATCAAGGAGGTATGCTGCTTCTTCTTAGGAAAGTAAAGGTTGTAGCCAGCGGCCTGCACGTTTCATTCAAAAGCTCATTGCGGCAGACGCATGGAGTGATACTCAAAAATGACATGCAAATAATTCTGGAGGGGATATACACAAACAACTCCCACATCCGGCTAAACAAGGTAAAGCACTTGCGTCCTTCCTTTGAGGTCAGTGGCGGAACCCTGTAGCGGGAGACTGGGACAAAGCACCTGGACCAATAGTCAATGTCCACACTCTCGTTTGTTTAAATACGTATTTGAGAGATGACCGTATTCTAAGAAGGTGGGATTCAAAGCATCATGTCATTAGACTGTAGTTATCATAGTAATCGATGCGTACGCAGCAAGTCTGCCAACCTGTTTTCCAATTTGAGCATGTGACATTCGCCACAATTTGTCTTTAGATTGGTATTTTTATGCACGTATGCCTGCATATGCAAATTGTGCATAATTTGTATTCCTAAAGACACTCATGCTTGTTTTACCACAGCGACACAAATCAAATGCGAAGTTACTCCGCAATGGCATGTACAGTAAACTCGCTGTTGCTATCAACATTTTTCGCAGACATTATAACAGCAAATGTATCGACTAACATTTTATGGCGCCTTGCCATGAGGAAAGGCCTGGCCGGGCAGTGCATCACAAACAACAGAGCTTGTTGATATTACAAGAGTGGTGATTGACCCTCAAAGGCATCATCAGGACTACACTCGAACAAAAGACGTAATTGAAATCATTAAAAGCAGAACAACTGTGGATGTTAAAATTGAACAGAACTATTCCTCCGTTTGCATTCCATCGAAAATGAATCGGGTGGTTACATAGTCAATAAATTCCCACAAAGCTTTTGTTGTGGCTCTCTGATTTCCACTGTTTTGTTGTTCTATGCCTCTCACAAAGATGTGATGTCAGGAAGCTTCCACAGCAGGCTGCTTGGTTACTGAAACATGTGACGTAGTCAAACAAAGCCAACCCTCGGGCTGTCAAGAAAACAAAGGAAACTTACATTTTAAGACCAAGAGTCATTCACAGTCTCTCATCTCGGTCCGTTTCTCTGTTAGTCAAAGGATGCTGACTTTTATTTTTAGTGTGCTTGGAGTGGACAATCAGGCACAAGAGTACCGACACATTGGAGTGATCACAGTGTGGAATCGTACTTCAACGTGAGGCTTATTGGAGCAGCTGCCACCGCAGCAGAGCTCAGTGGTAGACTGCTAAACTGACATCCTGGCGCTCAGCATGGAGACGCTGTACATTCAAACACTGGTGCCGCAGTTCTCATCATCTTCTGTTTTTGCTTTGCCTTGTCACTTTGTTGGCATGTCAACCATCTTCGGTGAACAGATCATAAACAATATGCACTGGAATCGCACTGTTGCGATCTTTGCACGTCTTGTACCAAATATAAAGACTTGGATTGTTTGAAGTCAACCATCAGTTTCTCATGCTGCTCAAAGTGGAATGTTGCAATGCGCTCGTTCGTCAAACAATATCAACACATGTCTCTGCTCTTTTTACCCCAAAGAGATTTAACCAAACCTTGTCACTGCACACCACTTAAGGGACAAAGACAAGGTTACGGTGGAGTCATTTCTTGTTGTTTTGTTTTCAAGGAAACGAGTCAGATTTGCTTGTATGCTAGCATTTTTTTTCTCTCTTCAGAACTGGTGGATTACTCATTCACCTCATTCAATGTGTGTGCTGAAACTGCCTGTGCCCCCCCCCCCAAAAAAAACCCCAAAAACCCCAAAAAAGTGATACCATGTTTCCATGCCCTTCTAGAAGTTTGTTTCTCCTGTCATTCAGAGACTTTATTTAAGCTGACTTGACAGCATGATGCATCGCAGCCATCGTTAAATGGCTTCGTGCATATTTGTTTTGGGGTACGGAAGCTATGAAAGATGAGGAGGAAAGCTGATTTACATGAACATTAGGGTCAGAGAAGCGGGAGATGAATTGCAGCAAGTGTAGATTGTGATTTCCTTAGGTGACTGATTACAGTAGAAATTGTCAATAAGTGAGAGTTCACTCAAAGGAGTGACATTATTCCCATGAAAAGCAAGGCCATTCTATCTGTATAACACATTTCATGTACAGGACAAGTGCTTGACAGAAAACATTCAAAGCATGACACAAAGAGAAAGAAAATATTAGGACAGTGCAAAAAAAAATCTGAACAGTATCATCTAAAATAAATTAAAATGATTCAAAACAAGCATCAGCCTAGATGAATTTTAAAAAATAGGATTAAGATAAGAGAATGAATGCTGCAGTGAACAATCATGTTTTCAGCCCGGATTTTAAATGAAATGACAGTTGAAGCAGACCTCAGATATTCAGGGAATTTGTTGCGCGGGCAAGGAGTATAGTAACTACATACTACTTCGCTTTGTTTGGTACTGGTTCTGGGAACACAAAATAGACTTGTCCCAGAATACCTGAAGGGTCTGGACTCTGGATGCTTCGTATGGTATCAGGACATCTGGCTTGTAGAGATTTGGAGACCACCAGCAAGATTTTAACAAGATTATTATTATTATTATTGGATTGAATTATTTGACTCACAAGAAACCAATGTAGTAATTTGAGGACAAGTGTTATGTGGACCGGTTTCCTGGTTTGTAATGTCAATGGCGGCAGCATTTTGGTTGGATCAGCTGCAGCCCCCTGATTGTTTTTTTTTTTTTTTTTTTTAATACCAGTAAAGCAGGCATGTCCAGTCCTCAAGTTTTATATGTTTTCCGAGTCCAATATTTGATTGATTCAAATGATTAGCTCATCAGCAGGCTCTGAAGACACATGATAATGATTGATCATTTGAATCAGGTGTTTTGGAGTAGGGAGACATATTATAAAAATAAAAAAACCGCAGGACAGCGGTCCTCGAGAACCGGGGTTGAGCACCTCTGCTATAAAGACACCTTTATAAAAGCCAATAAAAGCATGAGCAAGTTTTTGTGTGTCTTGTTGGAACAGAAAACCCTTCATTCAGCTATGTTTTGTCCTAACAGGTGGATTTAGTGCTAGCTTTTAAGTGGTCGTTAAAATTCACATTTGAGTCAATAACTACACCGAGATTGATTTGTTGCTTTCAATGACATAGAATTAAGGCGAGTGCTGATCTTGGACCTTTCATTTTTGGGGTCGTCTTTTCTGGATTGAGCTGGAGATAATTCCGGTAAATTCACTCATTGATTCGATGAATCCGTTTACTTGATGACAGCAAGGGACTGTCATCATGTGACAAACAAACATATGAACGACACGAGCAACAATATGAGAAATGGGCTGCCAAACTGGCAAAACTACAGTGCATGTGAGAGATTGGCATCAATACAGCTGGAGTGACATGCAGCGTACATACTTGTAGCACACAGATCAAGCACCTATTGGTGTGGAGAAAGAGTGAGAGATTGAGAAGATGAGGGCGAGGTGTGAAAAAGCAGCCATGATGAGATGGATTCTGCTGGGCAGAGAGATTGATGACTAGCTTCAGAGGGAGAAGGAGAGATGGAGAATGGGGCCGGGGAGATAACGGAAATGCAGGTAGAAAAGCAGAAAAGTCCTCAAGAAAAGAGGCTGGAACCCGCCACAAGACAAGTCACATTCATTTGCCTGATAAAAGGACGAGCTACTTTTATAACAGCAGTGCCACCTTCCAACAGCATGCTAGCATCATCGTAGCACATTTTACAAATCCACTCTCGCTAATTCGTTGGATCTTGATGTCGTGTTTTGCTGCGAGTCAGCAAATGTAGTTTTCTGCTGTGTGTCCTTCAAAGAGTTGGGATCCTGAATTATGGTTTTCATGAAGCAGAATTGGCTTCACTCAATTAGACTGCCCTGTTTGTTTGTTTTTGTTTGTAGACTCGTGTGTTACCTCAAAAGATAAATACTATATAAGACAAGAGATCAATATTTTAGATTTTATTTCAACTTAACTGGGCCCATTTAGAAGGAAAGAGAGTTGAGAGGAAGACCTAAGACAGGGGTCGGCAACCTTTTTGGTTGAGAGAGCCATAAACACCACATATTTTTAAATGTAATTCTGTGAGAGCCATACAATATGTTTAAAACTAAAAATACAAGTGATGTGTGCATTTTATGTAATTTCAACACTTTTAAAGTACAATAAGACTGATTTTTAACAACATTGTTATGCTGATGCTAATCAATGATGAGTATTTCTTACCATTAATGTGACTTCTGGTGCTGCATGGTTTTGCTGATGGCTTTGTAGTCTGGTTGATACTTGGTGAGGTTAAGCTTCATGCAGGCATTGAGACTTCCATCCGTTAAACGTGATCATAGGTTGGTCTTAATGTTCTTCAGATGTGAGAAAGACTGCTCACATGTATAGGTAGAGCCAAACATTGTCAGTACAGCAATACTCACACGCTGCAGTGTGTGGTATGTGACGGGAAGCGCGTTCCAAGTTTTGACAATCAGCTGGTCTGCGGGTTGAAGTTTTTTATTGGACCTTTTCATTGATGCAATTTTATCGCCGCATATTAGGCACACTGCGGAACCTGCTCTCTCCATAAAGGCAAATTCCTCTGTCCATTCCTGCTGAAAAGTACGATATTCCTCGTCTTTTTTTCTTTTAGCCATCTTCTCAAAAGGGTCTGTAAAATTAGCTTTTTTTTTTCATAATTAAAATTTTTTCTGCGAGCCATATGCAGCCGTCAGAAGAGCCATATATGGCTCGCGAGCCATAGGTTCCCGACCCCTGACCTAAGAGAAAGATGGTACATGTGACGCACATACACTGTCATGTACGTGATGCCACTGAATGCATCACATGCAGCAGAACGGCTGCGCAATGTACAATAATGGTGGCCGCAACGAACTGCGGGCACACGCTAGTCACACAAACAGCCAAATGAAAAACGACACGAACAATTACCGGTATATACAGTAAAACCAAAAGGAAACAAACGTTACCTGCAACACAGTAGGGCAGGAAGAATAGGTGAAGTCGCATTGGGGTCTCGGTCTCGGACATAACTGAGCAACAGAAAAGCACTATTAACTCAATGGGTAAAAACTTCCATTCGACAAAACCTAAATAACGATACAAAAAGCAATGTGGACTCGGAACAAATCAGGGAACTAATTAATTACACCGCACCGTAGAAAAAGGAAAAACAAAGTGAAATATTGTCATTAAATTAGAAATGAATCCGGACCGTCAATGAAATGCGACTTACCCTGCGACTTCCCTGGTAGCTCTGACTGAGCTACGGCGGGAAGCCGGTGCCACACTGTGCACTGTTGCGTCACTTCCGCCATAATTTAAGACTCAATGTATCACTCTGCTACACATGTAGTGAGGAAAGACATGACAGCAGTTGGCAGCTGAGATCAGGATGCAGAAGAGAGGCGTACAGTACTTGGAAAACGATAACATGCTGTAGGAGCGCCTAACGGGACTAGCCAAAAGGAAAAGAAGCATTTGCATCTGGATCTGATACACAACTGACATTGTAGCACCTTTTGTGTCATTCCCATAAGTAGCGGGTGTCGCTTTACTTATTGAATGTGTACACTCAGTTTCAGATTGGCATTGTATCTGTCAAGATGACATATTCGTTGGGAGGTGTAGCGCCTGTAGCTGACATGATTGTTGTTCATTTTGAAATCATTTTATTCGTTTTTAAATCTTTACATGGTGTTGCATCTCCTCACATGACAGCCATGCTCCACTCTTACACTTTAGCCAGTCCACTTTGATCAGTCGACCAAAATGTCCTGAAAGTGGACCACAAGCTCAGAGGTAAATGCACCTTAGAAATTGCTGCTCTGAAAGTGCGGAGGAAACTGCTGCTGTACATCAGGCTGGCCCTACAATACGTTTTTTTCCCCACTCTCATTTAAAAACACATTTTTAGTCTCTTACCTTCAACGCAGCATGAGATGTTGTTTTGTCTTCCCGTCTGTTACTGCTTAGGATTTCTTCCTTGTTCTTGGTTCCCTCTGTGGCTGAAAACAAACAATTGTGAAGCTGAAGGAAAATGGGAAATCGATCATGGCCATCCCGCAAACACTGGCCACAGCTAGTACGACCATTTGGAATATCCAGACTGAACTTGTGTTCACTTCACTTGTGTACTAAACAGTCACAGGTGGTCACATCAACATTGTGAGAGCGCTAATGAGATACCCTCAAACAACGGTCGTGACTTGACTAACAACCTTCAGAGGGTTGGAGTTACGGTATCACAATCTAGTTTGCAGAAGATTTAATAAATGAAGAGGCGACTACAAGAGATGCAAACAACTCATTGGCGAGGAGAATGCAAATGATCCGGTTGGAATTTGGCAACGTGGAAAGTTTTAGATATTGTTCAGACACATTTAGTTGATCTTTCAGCAAAGCGGTGGAATAAAAAGAGCCTTGAGAAATGATCTGCTTATGATCCCAAGCACACAAGCATGTGAAACTGTGGAGGTAACATTGTGGCTTTGGTTTGCATGGCTTCTTCTGGGACACATGATAATAACCCAAACCACACTGCCAAAAGCAGTTCATCGGGGCAAAAAGTGGAAACTTGTCTGAAGTCAAACATTTCAGTCGAAAGTCATATTCGCTTCTGTCTATTTGAAGTCTACTTTTCCCCAATTCTTTCCCTCACCAAAGACGCGAAATAATGCCCTTTTTCGAGGTTGTGTATCAAATCCAGATGAAAAATACCTGAAAAGAAAGACTGATGTTTATTTTCTGATTATTTTAGCAGAGAGTATAACTAGCTTCAAGTTATTTGTCAACAATTTGTATTTGACCATGATTTGTTATTTTTTATTTATTGCTGAAATTCATCCCCTCAAGGTTTGACTGTGTCCAATTAGAGTTGCAATTTTAGCAAGCGTTGCTTAAATTACCACAGCAGCGCCGGTCTAACTAATGAAGCGGCATCTCATGAAGACATGTAAATCCATATGCCCAGACAGGTCTCATTTTGAGCTTTTGTACAGAGACAGTGAAAAGTGAATTTCTGGGGTAGGGGCGGGGGGCTTCTTTGGGGAGGCATCAGACGAGGAGACCAAGTGGATATTAATAATATGCCATGTTAGACATTGCCTCATCTCGCCAAATACACCAAGTGACTTTGACTGGCCTCTAAGTTCAACAGGGACAAAAAGGCAGACAAATCGTAATTCCAAGCAGTGGAGCTACAACTACATCATGGAGAGCTTCCATTGCTTTACTCCACAGTGCCTGTGATCAGAGGGAGCATTGTTTAGCTGACAGCAGCCTTGGTGACTGCATTGAAAGTACCGTACATTAATCCCTCGTTCATTGCAGGGGTTAGGACCCGACCAATTCTGGAGATAGACGAAACCCGCCAAGTAGCGAATGTGTACATTATTATTTATGTGCATTTTAAAGCTTCATGCATATATTACCAAACTATATGCATGTGAGGTATAGGTTTTGTTTTGTTTACTTGGGGTCGCCGCGGGGAAGCACACTGGTCGACTGGTTAGCACGTCCGCTTCACAGTGCGGTATGGTTTGATTCCGGCTCCGGCCTCCCTGTGTGGAGG
>CAAKHF010012560.1:0-10614 GCA_901007745.1 Hippocampus kuda
ACACACACACACACACACACATTTAAGGAACATTTAGGAACACATTTAAACAAAAATACACGCACACAGCATTACCTCACTTAATGCTAGCCCACTTAGCATTTTCTCACGTAATGTTAGCTCAGTTAGCATGAGCTCATTTAACTAATTTAGCGGCGTACTTTGTATTTTTCATTTGTTTGTTTTATATTTGGGGCACCTTGTGGTGAGCACGTCAGTCTCGCAGGTGAAAACTTCTGCAATTGAATGTTAACTTTCAAAGTCTTCATGTCGCGTGGGTTTGACTGCCTTCTTCCAAAAATTTGTTAGCTTCATTCAAGATGAAATAATTCATCAGTATGACGATACTGGTGCGGTGTACCAAGACCACTCATGCTTTTACGACATCAAATTTGAATGAAGACAATTGCCAGACATGGTGACGACTTGCCGATGCATCAGAAGTATCGGTACCTGGTATTGGCAGGCTTCATGCTTAACCGATACATTGAAATAAAGCCGGCATCTAGCGCTGGGTGAACTTGTTAGCTTCAGTGAAGTCCGGTGATCTGGCGATTCTTTGTCTCCATGTGCGCACACATATTGATGACAAAGCGCTCGGACTTGGAAACAAATTTGAGTTGCCACAGTGGGAATATGGAATTTCCTTGTAACGTGAGCACCGAATGAATATTCTCCACCCTGTGTGTGTGTGTGTGTGTGTGTGTGTGTGTGTGTGTGTGTGTGTGTGTGTGTGTGTGCGTACGCGTAACCATACAAAGCTTTTTCGCCAAACAATGAGCCGATGAGGCAACACTTGCAGGTTAATAGGTTGTCGGCAATTATCGTGTCACGTATGTAGTGACCTTTGGTGGCCACCATTTTGGCGAGTGGAGGTGTCGCCCTCAACTGCCGCTGCCGATCCACGTTGGGAAAGCGGCACAAGCAAGCCACAACAAATATCAAATATGCACAGCGAGACCAAGCGCGACGCATGCTTGTTGTCTGGACGTATGCGCCACTGAGCTGCTCCAGTCGACGTACGTCGAGAGGGGCCCAGTGAAGCTGAAAAGATTTCCACTTGATCACCCCTCTTCCACACCTCCAGTTCAGACCAGTTCACCCGTCAGCTTACTTTGGCAAATCAACAAGCAACATCTTTGCAGATTTTCCGATCTATGATACCGACCACACCAATCAAAGGCACTCAAATTATGTTGGGGCATTTTCTGCGTTGTCAATTTGCAATCAGGTTGCACTGATTGTTTGGGAATAAAGTGTAAAAAAAAATATTTCAGAGACATCGATGAACCGGAAAAATAATTGCTAGAACCATCAATGATTGAAATAATTGTGAGTTGCAGCCCAACTGCATTTGGGCGGGGCTTGTGATGATGGCGTGCGTTTTGCCTGTTTGCTGGACTCACCCGAAGGAGAAGACCTGGCTGGGCTTCTTCATGCTCACCCAGGAGCTGATCAGACACGTGACCAAACTACAAGACAAAGAATGAAATTGGATCTGAATAAAGAGCAACATCAGCCTGGAAGCAGTCGATTGGAAGACGGCGCCGCCATTGCTGATGCTGGCGCCGATGATGACGTCACGATCAGGCTCACCTGAAGAGCTCGAAGATGGTCAGGTAGGTGTAGGCTGTCAGAGCTGCAACACAAAACATGTTTCATGTTATTGTACTCAATCCCCCCCCCCCAAAAAAAAAAAAATCTACAGTGGCATCTTGAAAAACGAGTGACTGGAGACAGAGAAAAGAGGATTTGAGGAGTTGGAGTTGCAAGTATGGCCATTTGTGTTGGCACCTTTCCCAACTGACTGCAAGACTTTTCTTTGTTTTTGTCATTGTCGTTGCAATGGTTACCCTTACATGACGGAAAGTATTTTGAAACTTATTTGTCGTGTCTTTGTTGAGCCTAGTTGCTCATTCTCGCAATTCTAGTGTAGCCTATGAGACAAACTCCTTGTGCGTTTTTCAAACTTGGCCAATGAAGAAGATTCCGATTCAAACGTTCGGCCCCGCTCGATGACCTCATCAGCAGTCGAACAAGCAACCAATCAGAGGGCTTGTGCTCCTCAAATGTCATATGGCCGCTCATACTCGCCTGTCTTGTTACTTTCCTGTCTTTTTACTTGCTCGGTTGCCTGCCTGCCTGCCTGCCTGCCTGTCTGTCTGCCTGCCTGTCTGTTTGTCCGACTGCCCTCACAGGCAGCTCGCAGTAATCGGACGCAGCGTCGGGGGATGAGGAGAGCAGATTAGAGCGGCTTTGTGCCGAGAGGAACATTTTGTTTCCCCAGCGCCGGCGTCCGTGTTGGCCAACCTGACGGCGCGTAATCCTGACAGAGCGAGACCCACTGAGACCACTCAATCAATCACTCGCAGACGGACGCACGGACGACTGAGCCACAGAGCGGGAGAGGGAGACAGATGGAGGCAGACGGCATTGTGACGGAGGCCGGCCAGACAGACAGACGGGTCAGCGGACAGACAGACCTGCAGTGACACCCAGAGGATCTCTCTCTCACACACACACACACACACACACACACACACACACACACACACACACACACACACACGGTCGCTAAGCAGACAAAAGAAGAGAAAAACATGAAGAATAGTTGCTCTCGTGAGGTAAAAAGAAAGTCATGGTGATGGAGATGACAGATGGAGAACAATCAGGACAACAGAAGAAAGCTGGAGGAAGCAGGAAGGAAGGAGGAAGGAAGGATAGATGGATGGATGAGGGAAATATGAGCAGCAGGGATGAATATTTAATGATGTGCACGTGCACACGAGCCGCCATCTCACGCGCACGTGCCAGTGAACTTTTTGGCTTTGGTTCCCAGCCTGCGTCAAGTCGAATAAAAGCCGGAAGGGGCGACGACGTGTGCTGAAATATTCGCGCTTCTCTTTTCACAAGAAAGAAGTCAACTTTGCTCCACGTGACTTTGGCCACGACAAAATGGAATCCCGGCATCTCCAAAATGACTTGGCAGTCATTTATTATGATTTGTAATACGCGGCGGGTTTGTGTCCACCAAAGTGTTGCTTGTTGTCCGTCGTTGGGTCGAGGTCACTGCCATCATATGGCGCTCGGATTGCAATTTCCTTCAAAACAACTACAACAAATATCTGGGCAAAGGCTTACAAAACAAACATTACAAAAACAAAAAAACAAAAAAAAAAAAACGAATGGAGTCACTCATATCTCAAGCTGTCACAGTAGTGCAGGAAAAGTTAATCTAGTAGCTGGAAGCCTTATTGTTGATAATTTTGTGACACACACACCCACCCCAGCTAAACCACACACACACACACACACACACACACACACACATACACACACACACACACTTTGAAACGGGAGATGGATCTGCAAAGCTCAGCCAATAAGTGCTTAGTTGTCACTGGTTCCGGTAAACAGTAAACTGAGAGCACGCACGGCAAGTGGCTGGCGTACCTTGCAGACGTAAAGTAAAAGCTTCAATTGCACGTCGGCCAACCTGCCCGCTGGGACGAGTGCGCTTCGCCACCGTGTCGCTAATCAGCAGCATTTTAATTCCCGCGCTCGTTCTACTTCAGCTTGACCGTGAGAGCACAAACATTCAATCCACACACACACACTCACACACGCGCGCGCACACACGAAGACGCGGTGGCTGGTGCAGTCGCGTTCCGAGCAGATGAGAAACAATACGTAACGAGTGCGTCGGCGGCGTCAATAAGAAAGCGGCCATTTAGCGTCTCGAATCTCCACTGGTGGGATTTGCGCGGCAGCTGGCGGAGACACCTTAAACCCGCACTGATACCAAATCAATGACACTCGATCCTCACCGACAAAAGTGCAAACAATCATTTGTTGGCTGGCGGCGGAGGTTGTTGGAACATCCACGCAGTCATCTTGATGCGAGACGTCGCGCTCAAAAGGGCGCCCCCTTCTGCTCACTAAACTGGCATCCAAGTGGACTGAATTTTCTGCCGCATTTCTTCACCGGCCGTTGTCGTTTATTGGGTCTTGGTTCATATTTAAAACAAAAGCAAACATTCTTCCAACACTTTCAACCCAATAATTGTTTCCCCCTCAATTGATTATCGGGTGATCGGGTGTGGGAGGGCTAATCGAAGCACCACCCACCCCACTTTTGACACAGTGCGTCTGCCTTGAGCCGATGAGGGCGAGTCATGTTGTCAGAAGAAAGTCAATCAAAATCAAAACCCGCTTTCATGGTCATCCCTGAATCTTCACTCGATAAAATATCAAACTCCATCTCTGCGCCAGTGGACCACCCAGCTTTTCTCTTGGCGTGTACGTGTGTGTGTGTGCGCTTGAAGAAATAGGAATGACTGTGGACACTTGATGCTGAGTGAGAGCTCACTGTCGGGGTGTGTTTGGAGGACAGATGGAGGTGAGAGACAACACCAAGAGATGCCACACGTATACACACACACACACACACACACACACACACACACACACACACACACACACACACACACACACACACACACACACACACGAGTGTGGGTGTAAGTGACACAAAGAGGCAACTGCGTCCGTTTGTCAGCATGGACAAGATGGACACAAAAGTACCTAAACTGTCTACTTACTCTAGTGTGCGTGTGTGTGTGTGTGTGTGTGTGTGTGTGTGTGTGTGTGTGTGTGTGTGTGTGTGTGTTTGTGTGTGTGTGTGTGTGTGCAGTCAAAAAGCTGCTGTCTTGGAAAAGACTGAAAGATGATATTGCTGGTGACTGCACAATTTGATACAGGATCACGAGCCAGCGCGCGCACACACACGCACACACACACACTCAGACACACAGTTTTGTATGGTCATCATCAGCTTGAGTTTCAGCAACCATGCAACAACAACAACTCTGCTCGAGCAGCACTTTGACACATTCACAGCCACGGTCACATGGGCAGACAGGAAATGAGATCACAGGTCGTGAATGTGCAGCAGTCTGATCATCTGTGCGGGTGTGTTTCATACCCATGCTGTTGGTGGAGCTGCACCACACGAGCAGACAGGCGGTGCACATCAGGTTGAGAAAACCAAACAGCAGAATCCTCCATGACTACGACACACAAAAACAAACGTTTCACACGTGCATTCTTGTGCACTTCCAATCCAACAGACAGACAGACACACACACACACACACACACACGGATTGACATGTTACAAAAGCATTGACGTGTCTTCATTGGCAAAGGAAAGAACGCAGGAGAAGAAACGGCACTTGCCGTTATGTGTTCGCTTGTGTTATTTTATGTTCAATGTTGTGGAAATCAATAAAGATGAATTGGATTGGATTAACATTGAAGGGCATTGTGCCAAAATCTATTTTATCACGAATATCAATCATCTTTCTTATATACTGCAGACATTCTTTTATTAATAAGTTGAGTCATCTGCTGATTTTTTTTTCAAATAAATATCAGAATCAGCCTAAGGGAAAGAAGAAAAAAAATTTTCGCTCGGGCCCTACTGTAAATTTCGCCGCATCTCCTCAAATACTTCAGTGCCGCCCAGTGGTGGCCCAATGCGGTGCGGCATGGCACGGTGTCGACTATAAAAATCTGCAACAAGCAATCACTTCAAAATGCCAAGACGAGGAGTAGCCACAAACACACACAGGACGCAGCACAAACGCTGAGTGCTTTTCTGTGTCAAGACGTACCAGAAACAACTCTGTGTGTGTGTGTGTGTGTGTGTGTGTGTGTGTGTGTGTGTGTGTGTGTGTGTGTGTGTGTGTGCGCGCGCCTGTCAGATGGAGTGTGCTTTATAGTGTGCTGTGAAATCCACAATTACGCTCTGTGCTGTGCTATGACAGCGCTGAGGCGTCTGTTGACAGCACTAGCTGGACACGCGCGCACACACACACACATGCCCGTGTGTGTGTGTGTGTGTGTGTGTGTGTGTGTGTGTGTGTGTGTGTGTGTGTGTGTGTGTGTGTGTGTGTGTGTGTGTGCGCGCGCGCGTTAGTGGGCAAACAGTGGTGAGCTCAGACCAAAGGCTCCCCTGCCCCCCTTCTTCATGTCGCGTCTGCTCGCATAAAGCTCCGGGCAAGGCAACACTGTACCGCCGCCTTCTGGTCAGCCACATGTACTGCGCCAGGGAAAAGGGCTGACTGACAGGATTTTGTTTCGTAAAAATTGCAGCCCGCCCTCCCTGTATAGAAGTGAATAAATGACTCTTCTACCATCAAATGTATCTTTTTAATCTTGTTTGCTTTTGAGCAAAAGTTTGTTTTGTCTATTGAGCGGGGGTTTGATGAAACCAACAAGCGATGGGAGAGTACAGAAACCAAGCATCGCTCGCTAGCGGGTCACAGGGTATCGGTGACTCTCAAAGGTGGCCGATACCGTCCACCATAGTCCAGCCATAACAATTGGACATCAAGGATGTCCCGCTTGCCAGTAGTTGACACGATATTGTGGCAGTTTGACACGACAGCAAAGGATCATGCGTCAGGGTCTGTGTCTGTATCAAAAGTATTTGTAAGAACGGTGCTTGGCATCGGTGAAGACTTAAGAGTGAATACTCTCCCCAAGAAATAAAATTCATAAAAATTGTATTGAACATCAGTAAAGGCATCCCGTGTTCTACTGCTGATTGCAAGATTGCACCATTCAACAAACAACAAGTGTACAAATGTACGGCAGCCAAATTTTAAAATTTCCATCAAGAGAGGAACATGAACTAAAGCCTGAACGCGTCCACTCTGACACCTTTCAACATTTTTATTTATTTATTTATTTTTACATCAAGCAGCTTGACCGCGAATATGAAACACAAACTCGAGAGACGCCATAAACAATTAAGATCAAGCGGGCAAAAATGTCAAACGTGCATGAGAGCACAAACACACACACGCTAACACGCATTGAAATGAGCTGTCAATCACATGAGTCATGTGACTTTGCTGCCAAACAGGATTACAGATTACCCAACATGTTTAACCACAATCATGAGATAAAGACAAAATGATTTACTATTCATTCATTCATTATTCATTCATTCATCATCTCATTTACAAACAAACACACACACACACACACACACACACACTTACCCGTCTGTCAGACGTGACCAATCGCAATTCTTGCATGAGTTTTCCAGGTAAAGACCTGTGGGTCTTCCTGAAGGGATGAATCGTGCCCTGCAGGAGGTAAACATGCCATTATTATATGCATGACATGATATTCATGTTGCATTCCATACATTCCTATCGTAAGGGGAGGAGGGGGCGGGGTGAGCCAAGCGGGAAGCATGACTTGTCCTACATTGCCACCTAAAGGGTTGTTTGCAAAGTGTGCATAGCAAAACGGAGGAGCAAAATGCTTTGGACTGGTCGGACTTGTAAGATGATGTTGAAGGTCAACTCCAAGTGTTATTTGAAAGATGCCAAATGAACAAGAGAATTAAGGCTGAATACGATCTGAGCACGTAACTTTATAAATAAAGAAGGAGCAAATCGCCAGCGTCGGGCCAAATCCTCCCTCCTCTGTCCAAACTTGACGAACTTGGATTGTTTTTCACAAATTGATACTAAATGGTCAGTCCCTATGAGGATCAGTAGTTTTGGCTTGCTCCCATTGACCAAGGTATGTTAATGGGTCGAGAAATAGGCCATATATTGAAGGGGAAGGTTCTTGATAAGTGATTCTTACAGCAAACTTGAAAGAAATAGTACAAAAACACTCACCAGGACATACGTGTCATGCTTCTTCTTGTGCATTGGGGGCATTTCTGAGGACACACGACACAACATGAACAACAACAACATGAATCTCTTTTGATTTTGATGTTTTTTTTTGTTTTTTTTTGTACAAGTTGGAGGACATGAGTTCGTGTCCCACTGAGGACAAGAAACTAGTTGAGGCCGTAGCGAGGTTTCTTGGCGAGTTGCTCTTGAGCAAGGCATCGTCGTCACCACCCAAGCTCAAGTGGTGCAGTACGCAAAAAAGAAGCAAATGCCAGGGTGAAAAAAAAAAAAACTTGCGGCGGGGAAAAACAAACAAGAGAAGTGAAGGAAAAATGGTTTTGTTGTTTGGTGGGGTGAAATTTCATTTCAAGGCCATGGACTTTACTACAAAATATGCTGTATGCACATACACGCTCATGACCATGACAATTCTGCCTTGACCAGATAGTAAAGTTCCATTTTAAAGACATTTTAAGAAGATTCTTTTGATCAGCTTGTGTATCTAATAATGCAACCGGACAGCTCCGGCCGTCACTTTCTTCATTTAAAAAATGTGCTCACTTTCAAAGAGTTGAGACAAATAGCGGATGTTTCAAAAGTGTCATTCAATGGAAACTTGGCGTCGTTAGCATGTAGCCTGTTAGCATAACAAACCGTGTTCGCTGACGTTGATGACGTCCACCGCAACCATGTCCGGTTTGTCCAGCGGGCCAACCTTTCGCTCGGTCACGCCGGTCGGAACCACATCGGGCTTGGGCCCCAATTTTCTGGGGTAATAGTCGGCCGCACTGAGGTAGGACGGCGCCGCCTCGGACGTGGACAGCAGCAGCGAGTCCATCGAGGCCATCGCTGAGCGCGTCAGATCCTGACTTCTTCCGCTTCCTTTTCCTTTTCTTCTTCGTCTGTCTCACGTAAGGCGAGGCAGACCTAAGCGCCATCTTGTTATGCTTCCCCCTGCAGGACAATACAGAACTCCTTGGACATTGTCCAAATGGTACGTCCGTTTGTACTAGTTTACTTAACTTAACTCGTTTAAAAGGTGTATTTAGTTCTTATCTTATTTGTAAAATGACCCTTTAACAAAGGCGCTTTTATCTCGATATTGACAATCGTCGTGTTTTTTGTTCACGTTCTTTCTGATCGGCTGACAGAATTCTTACCATTGTGCGGCGTACATTCTGATAAAAGTGGAACTTGCCTAAAAGTGCTTCCAGCTGCATGAGCCTCCAAGTCCTCAACAAGATGGACTGTATGGTCTCAACCCCCCTCCCCCTACCCCAATTGTGCTGACATTAGTACACATAGGAAGTTGCAGGAATACAACGGCTGCTTGTGCTCGGCCAAATTCCTTACAGGTACATTCGACACAGAAGAATACGTTCACTTTTCCTCCTTCAGCAGCAGCAACAAAACGTGTAAGGGGCCCCTTGCCTGTCAGGGGGCCTCCTCCCGGCCCCGAAACGGGAAGTCGAGGGAAAGACAGCAAAGGCAGAAGCAAAACATGCGCGCGCTCGCACACACACACGCACAGAAAAAGGAGGAAGGAGAAAAAAAAAAGCAATTTTGTAAAAATGTACTTGCTCTTTTGGTCTTTCTCTCGAGGCACTGGCATGCTGTGCATGTGGAGGCGGTGCCTGTAATATTAAAGAACCCCCCCCCCCACTCGCTCACACTTATGCGGGCGCACACACAAGCCCTGCAGTCAGTCAGACAGTCGTCAGTCAGTCTTTCTGCTTTCGGAGCGTTTCCATTGCGTCGGGGAGATGTCGGCGAACGCGGCAGAGTTGCCGGCTCGGCTGGCGTCCAGGCTGCGGCGGGCCCGCGACCTGAGAGACGAGGAGAAGCTGTACCGGCACCGGGGCGTCCTCTACCCGCTCCTCATGTGCCCGCCGGAGCACCTGAGCGCCCTGGAGGGCGTGACGGCCAGGGAGGACGACGTCTTGCTGGTGGCTTATCCCAAGTGCGGTGAGGGCTCCGACGCCGCGCATCATTTCCCCTCACGTCTCTCTGGCTCCCCCGTCCCTCGCCCTGGGTGTGAGGGCCTGACGCTTAATCGAACAGCCGGCTGAAATTGGCCGACATTAGAGCCCGGTTTCTGATATTTTCCAATTGTTGCGTTCTCCTGATACATTAAGACATTGCAACATATGACAAAAGGACGTTCACCACCCCCCCCCCACAAAAAAAAACCTGCAAAAAATGTTTGCAAACTTTTCACATTGCTGTCTTGTTCAGATACAAAGCGTAAAACACAAAGTGTAGTTAAGCAATTTATGCGATTCGGTGGTGCCTTTAGCTCGTACCATGACCACACTCATAAGTCCATCAATTGTATCTTAAATCATGGAATGAATTGAATTGGCTTCCATCCATGCCAACCACCAAAAAGACTTCCATGTTTTTGAGGAAAAAAATAGTACTCGATAATATTGGACTTTATAAAACAAACAATGGACATACTGTGGACAGTCCTCGCTTGGTGGAAGATAGGGACCGAAAATCCACTACTACCTCACGCCCAAATAATGCATTGAGGAGGGGGAAAAAAAACCTCCCATTAGTCTTCACAAGCTGCTGCTCATGCATTTTCCAGAGAAAACAGGGAGTGCCCCCAAAAGACATTCACAAATATTTAAAATGATTGGAAAGACTATTGACAGCAAACATGCAAATTAGTGAAGCCACAGGTGGAAAACAGCAAACAAGCAGGGCTCACCTGTAGGTGTGGTTCTGTATGTGTGTGCGCGTGCGTGCGTGACACTTGGTCACCATGTTGCGTGACAACCTGCCGCCAAACAAAGCCGCTCGACCTGTGTTTTCTGTTCCGGTGGCTGATAATGAATGGAAACACGCAGACGCGCCAAACCATCTCCGTGTGTGTGTGTGTGTGTGTGTGTGTGTGTGTGTGTGTG
>CAAKHF010012560.1:22548-40105 GCA_901007745.1 Hippocampus kuda
GTGCGTGTGTGTGTGTGTGTGTGTGTGTGTGTGTGTGTGTGTGTGTGTGTGTGTGTGTGTGTGTGTGCGTGCGTGCGTGCATGCGTGTGGTCACTCATGTAGCATCCGCCAGTCATGCAGCAAAAGGTTTGTTCTGGAGGTTCCCTTTCTTTCCACGATGGCGCCCGCTCGCCGTTCTTCCGCAGCCTGGACGCCCGCGCCGCGTGCCCGCACGAGTACGACGGCTTCAGCATCACCGGGAAGCTCCCGGCGGGTCCGCCGCACAACGCCGGCCTCCCGGCGGCGCGCGGCGTGCGGCGCTCGCTCAGTGACGACAGGGACGCCGCCCACTTCCTGATCTCCAGGAGGAGGACACGGAGCGTGGGCACGCGCCAGGACGGAGACCAAGACGAGGAGTGTGGCGAGACGGACGAGGAGGACGGGACCCCGGACAAGCCGCTGGATCATCACAGTGGTTTCCATCTGGGCCCGGCGTCGCTGCCCGGTGAGACCGTCAAAGACCTAGTCCCCCTTTTGTATTACATTCTCTTTGATCATGTGACCTCATCAAAGACCCCCTTTCCACTTCGCTGCTAGAAGAGCAACAGCAAGAGCTCAAAGGCTCCCGTCTCCAATATTTGGGACAAAGACATCCTTTTGGACTGCACATGACATCATCAAAGAGCCCCATTGCACAAAGCACGGCCTCCTCCAAGACCCCCTTTGACTCCCTTTTCCACTGCACGCACGATCCAAGACCCCTTACCAAACACTCATGGCATCAAAGACTCTGTTGTGCACTGCTCAGGACATCCACCAAGGACACTCACGTTTCCCACGTGTCACCATATCAAGGACTCTTTTCCACCACACATGACATAAACCAAAGCCATTTTCCACGACTCATGATTAAAGATGGCTCTCCCACCACCGACCCAGTGATGACCATCATAGACCTCTTTTTTTTACACATCAAAGACATCTTTCCAAATACTCAAGAAATCATGAGAAACCATTTCCTACTGCCCACAACATCAAATTTCAATACTGTGAGGCTTCATTTGCCACCACATGTGTGACCATTCAAAGACTCCTCCCACTCGACATGACATTGAAGACATCTCGACATGCACCGTCCTAATACCTCTTTCTCCTGGCCCCCCTTTCCTCGCAGGGCATCACTGTTGTTCGGACCCGGACGGCGCCTGGTCCTTGTCAGCGGCGGGGCACGGAGGCTTGGTCGGCATTGGCGGCGGCATTGGCGGCGACGTTGGCAGTGGCGATGGCTGCAGCGTCCTGCAGCAGCGGCTAGCTCGCGTCAGGACGGAGCTCGCGCAGGCCGACACGCGGCTGCTGTGCGAGCGTGCCCACTCGCAGCATTTGTCCCGCGAGAGGCAAGAAGTGGCAGAGAAGGAGCGGTCGCTGAGCCGGCAGGTGGACGTGGCCGTCATGGTGATCGCCGCCCTCAAGGAGCAGATCAACGCCTCGGAAAGCGAGCTGGAGCGACGTGAAAGGTGAAAACAAAACATAACGTTAAGTCGTCACCAATTGTCAGTATTATGATCTTTTTTTTTTTCAATTGCTTCATCAAATAAATACCAAAGTGTCGAGTTTTGTTCACTACATCTGTAAAATCTCATTTTTGTGCTGCTCGTTCTCACAGGCAGGTGCTGAGCATCCAGAAGTTTTTGGAAATGGCCGCGCGCCAGGAGACCAGCGGCAAGGTCCGAATCCAGTTGTTCATCGAGAACCTGCTGAGACGCATCGCGCTGGCCGAGACCCTCCTGGAGGACTACCAGGTCCTCAAGGCCCCAACGCGTGTCGTCGCGCCCTTTCCGGTCTGCCTTGCGAGACTCACGAGCGTCTTGTCTTCGCAGGGACGGCAGACAACGGCGACCGACCGCGACAAACCTCGCAGGATCACCAAGAGCAGGTCACCACACCAGCGCACAATCGAAAATAGACTCCACCACTTCACCGCTTTTTGCAGCCGCCGCCGCCGACACCAAGTGAACACTCGCAGCACACGAGCCGAAGAACATGCTTATGTCATGCATTGTGATGGAAATGTTTATATCGGAGCAGTGCCCAGGCACATATTTACCGCATCAGCAGCATATGACTAGTGAAGGGCGTATAACTAGAGAGGCAGCAGTTTTTTGTTTTAATCCGTCTGCTGATTAATTAATTAAGAAACCTTTATTAGTCTCGCAATGGAGAAATTCCCAATTCACAGCAGCAAAGTTATGAAAGGAAGAAGAACAACAAACTGAGATAATCTTCATATTTCTTGACATTTCCCGTGAATTTTCTAAGAACTGCTAATGACGCTTTGTTTTACGAAGGAACAAACAAAAGTTCAGTCTCATATTCCAACATGAGAAATGTCACAGTAAGACTGCAAGCCAGATGAGGTTTTCGCATGTTTCACATTTACTATCTTACCATAAAAAAAAGAATAAGTTGGAAAACATTTCAGATTGAAAATGAAGACACAAAACCAACCAGGGCCCCCACTGGAACCGGAACGAACAGCTCCGTTTCCTCTGCTCAATTTTGGAAGTCAAACTTGCGTTAAGAGGCGAAATTTATCACATTATTACGTAATCTTTGTCACTTTATAATGTGAATTTTATCACATTAAAACATGACATGCATCCCGATATAACGTGAAACAGATTCTTTTTTCTTCTTACGCTGCCCCCCCCACTCACTAGTGACTGGCAATACGACACTGGGCTTGTGCCGGGTAAAAGTGGGCGTGGAAAATGAATTCTCGTTTCGAGGCGCGTCGTAACATGACCAGGGCAAAGTGACCTCTTTGGGGCTGGGCGTGTCGAGCGGAAAAGGGTCACGTGATCAAGCACAACGAGCCTCATATTCGCTGATGACGTATCACAACGTTAAAAACGGTTTGAATCTGTCGCCGGAGTGCGGCGAGTTGATTTGACAGGTCGTTTTGCGATTGTTCCGCCAGGTCAGCAGGGTGTCAGCTCTCGTGCGGTCTCCACGGCAACGCACCATCAGGCGAACAGCGCGAACAGCGTGAGCGTCTGGCGCGCTCTTCGCGCCTTTTCTGCCGACCCGAACACCGAGTCGACATCTGGAACCAGCGGCGGCGCTCGACCGGATACGAGGCCTAACGCCGCCAGGAAGGGGCGCGCTTGCGTCATCACCGCGCGACCTCACTTCTTCATTTGAGTTGAGAACATACACACACACACACACACATGGCCGCTTGTCACTTACTGTACGACTACAATGCGTTATTTGAGAAACACTGACATCAAACCATTTAGAGTTTATTGGTCAATTCAATGATAAAATGACATGACACAATTCAACATAACTAGAATTGTATTAGTTGTACGCCAAGATTGATGTAAATGTGTAAAATCTCATGAGAAAATAGTATATCATGAGGGAGGATCTGCTTTGTCTCAACCCTTCGCGAATCTCGGCAGGCACAGGAGGCGGCCAGCGTTGTGGTGGTTGTGTCCGTGTGCGAGTCCGCGCTTGGAAATGACCCCAGTGAGCCACGAGGACCAAAGCGGCAGCAGGAGGACATTTTCATGACAGCATTGTCCGTGCATGTGTCGCGAGTGGACAACATGGCAGACACGGTGGTGCTGTCTGCCACACATCCTGCTCTACTTGTGTATTGCTCAAGTGTATTTTGTGCTGTCATTATGCCATCCGGCGCGTCATCTTCCACATCAAAAGTGAAATCTCACTCGCAAGTTTTATGTCATGGGATTGGCTGGAAATGACACGGATGAAGAGATACATTCCATTCAGTGAAGCAGCGCGCGCGTGTGTGTATCATTGTGCAGTCTAGTAAGTACGTTTATACAACACAACAGTTATCTTGTGACGTGTTTAATGACGTGGCAGCCGACTATACATTTTAAAAATCGTTTTTAGTTCTTAAATGGGCATGAAAAATATGAAATTATTCAGACAAGATATTCTCTTTTTATTGCTACAATGCAGACGCAAAGTATCCCTTTAATCAAGAGTCAAAACTATTCTATCAAATTAATTGACCGCTATTTTGATCGATTCATTATTCAGAGACCTTGTTTCACTTTGATTTCTGTAGTTGTCCACAAAGCGTATTGTTTGTTTGTGTACAAAAAAAAGCCTTTTGCAAACACTGCTTTTACTTTGGAAAACAATCGACATTTTTCGGGTTAGGGGGTAAAGTTTGGGGTTAGGGTCGGGGGGGGTTAGTGGTTAAGGGGTTAGGAGCAGGGGGTTAGGGTTTGCATGTATTGACCCCCTCCCCCCCCAAAAAATAAAGATATAACAACTGCATATAAGGTAGAATGAGGCCGATGTTGAAGTTGCTTGCAATGCTATGTACAATCCAGCAGGTGTCCGTATTGGGCAACAATTACCATGACACGTGACCACTTTCAATATTGTACTTCTTGGACCGAACCATCCATTCGACTTACCTGACGACTGAAGGCAACGGTCGCGGTTGCAAGTGGGCCTCGAGAACACCGCCGTTCGATCCCTTGACGTCAAGTCGAGAGCTTTCCACCACCCTCTCGTCACCTTTTCTGACAAACCGAAGAGAAAATAACTGGACGAGCCTGCCCCCTCCTGGCGCAGCTGCGAGCCACAGTAACTGATTGGCCGCGCCTCCTCTCCGACTGCCTTGCTTGGTCTCGCCGCGACGACCATGAACAGTTCCTTTCGAGGCATAAAATGGGACCAGAGAGAGATAATTTTCCCAAAGATCATTTGAATCATTCTCCTGTCACGTCATACACTTTGAATAAATACGAACAAAAAAAACCCCAAAAAACATTTCGTTTCGTGTTTCTTTTTTAACACTGCAAACTCACACGTGGAGCGAATACAGTCCTGCCCCAACTGGAATGGCCACTCCGTATAACATGAATATCCATCCATTTTCTAATCCGTTCATCCTCACGAGGGTCATGGGCATGCTGGAGCCAATCCCAGCTGTCTTTGGGGTACAACCTGAATTGGTTGATAACTAATTGCGATCAGTCACACCTGGGATCAGTTTGGAGTGCCCAATTAACCTGCCATGCATATTTTTGGAATGTGGGAGGAAACCGGAGCACCCAGAAAAAAAACACGCAGGCGCGGGGAGAACATGCAATCCCCACACCGGAAGGCCGCAGCCAGAATTGAACCCACGACTTCTGCACTGTGAGGCGGACAGGCTAACCAGTTGCACCACCGTGCTGCCCGTTACTGTGTATGAATAGTCAAACGAATATGAATCAAAGAGGAAGTAAAATATATTTGAGGTCCTGGTCCATTCATCTTTATTCTAGAAGCTTTATTGGTGGATAATGTTTACATCTCACAACGCATTCCACAAACTTTTTCTGGTCACAATTTGAAGTATGAACAAGTCGATCACATAATTTCAAACAAATGCTGCAAGTTTATAAAGAGTTGAGCTCCATATATAATATGCCTTTTTTATGCCTTGGTTGTTGTTTTTTTCTTTTACTGAAACAAAAGGATTTGATGTCATCAATGTGTTCCTTCCAACACGACACAACAGCCATGACACCAAAACAACAAGACTGCCAAATGTTTTCTAGAAAGAGGATCCTAGCGAGTTACTCACAAGCCGTGAAGATGATTTAGATGATGAAAATGATGCTGTTGGCAAATGCTCAAAGCCCCGCCCACCCTGACTATCATCCTTTGCGCACAAAACGGACATCCTCCACCCATGAGGAGAAAGAGGCCAGCTGGAGGGGCGGGGTCAAACAAACCAAAAACAAAACACCGGCCTGTCTAACTAACGTGCTCTCACGTATACTTTCCTACAACATTTTGTTTCATATAAATTAACAAGTGTCAATCGGCAGCCACAAAAAACAACGACCTAGGGAGCGTGTGACCTCCCCCAGGGAAGCAGGATGGGGGGGAACAGTACACACAGCAAGCAAACCTTCTTCTTTGTCTTCTTCCAAAAAAGCCAAATTTCACAAGTGGAGAAAAAAAAGTGTTTTCATGATTTGACAAATAAACTTGGAAGGGCGACGCCTACCCCCTCACATTCCCCCTTTGCCTAACGTGGACATGAAGCCCCCTTTCTCAACCTGTGCGTCCAGCCAGCCTCCGTTCCGCACTTTGTCGCATCTCGTTCTTGTCACTCGGCTTTACGTTTCATCCCAGGAACTTTGGCCTGGATCCTGGAAGAAAATAAAAAGTAAATAAATAAATGAGACAAAAACTCATATTGGTGTTCCTCAAGGCTCCATTCTGGGGCCTTCCTCTGTCACAATAACATTGGAAACTTTTTCACCTATTTAACCAAGTATTTTTATCATATGTATAAACAAAATATTTCCCTTTCATATGGACAATTTTTTTTTGTTGCTTTGATGTCAATTTTTCAAATTATCGTTTCGCAGACTTTTTGGTAAGGTGAACTTGAGTTGACTTACTTTCCAACTATGTCTTTTATTTGGTTGTTGACCAGCGTCAGGTAGCGATCAATTTGAGCCTGCAACATAATTAAAAACAAACCAAAAAAAAAAACCCATTCTAATAAGAACACGAAGCAGAAGGGCAAAACGTACGATGTTCAAAAGACAAACCTGGTGCTTCTCGTAGATGATGGGACAGCTGAAGGCTCCGATTACGGCTAAAGGGAAGGAAGACACAAAATGGTCACATTGGACATAGCAATCGGTGTAAAAGTTGCGTGTGGGCGCTGAACGGAAATGCGCCGCAGGTTGGAAAGCCTCTCGCTCACCCAGAATGACCAGCGTGAGTCCGTTGAACAAGGCGCCCACGTAGGTCAGGACCCACATCAGCACGGCAAACTGCAAAAGGGCACCAATTGCGTGAGTTTCTCGAAAGCGGGTCCAGAGGTCCGAGAGCTAGAACAAGTCGCACCTTGATGGAGTCCACCAGGTCCTCGACCAGGAAGAGACGGCGGAGCTCGCCGACGGTCTTGTTGATTTTCTCCAGGAGGACGTCGCTGTACTTGTGCACCATGTCCTCCGACAGCGTCACCTCACGCTCCAGGTACTGCCTGCCAGATGCGCGGCAAGCCATTAGCGGCTCGCGAACGAGTAGCATTTGAATGGTGGACATCCATTGAACAGCCGGCGTCAATCGCGTTGTCAGCTTGGCAATGGAACATATTTGCCTGGTGAGCGGAGGCGGCAGGCGAGACTCACTTGAAGGGGTGTCCCTCATCGGACTTCTGGATGGCCTGCAGGACGCCCTTGTAGATGCGGAAGCAGACGGTGACGGAGAGCAGCGCCAGGCCAATGTAGGAGCAGACGCTGACGATGCTGCACGCCGTCAGCGACAGCAGCAACAGCAGCACCGCGCCGAACACCACGCCCGTCGTCTTCACATCGCGCCAGTACAACAGATCCACCACTGAGGGAGGGCGCCGGCAAAAATATTGACAGCATTAATTGGAGATTAATTCATGTCACCATTGCTTCGATATCCAATTCTTTTCGATTCATCGATTAAAAAAAAATCATTTTCATGCCTAGATTCCAAAACAGGACGCGATTTGGAATGGTCAGTGAAGAAAACGCACAAAGATCAACAGATTGGGATTCACTTCCTGGTTTGGTGGACAAACAACAAATGAGTGTGGACAGAAGCAGAAGTTAGTTGTAATCACATTTAGTTCTTTCTTTTTATTTCTTTCTTTCTTTTTTGCATGCAACCATGTTAGACGACGCCCTTCCTCGAACGGGGTCGATTGGCTCCGGTTTAGCGGCTGAGCGTCTGCGGAGGAGCTCATGCTACAAAACAGTAAGAGGCAAAGGGAAAGCGGGCGCGGAGTAGCATCAATGCGTCAGCACGCCTCGGGTGCTCGGGCTAACCAAGAGCATGAGATGGATGACGGGAAGGTCAGATGACGTCTTACGCTTTCTTCGCGGCTATAAACCGAGATGACTCGGCACCTTTTTCCCCCCTTCATCAACCCAAGGGCCAAAGCTGACTCAAAACTTGTCCGCTTGCTTTTCTCTACCCGATGGCGCGAAAAGTCTGCCACGACATCAAAATCCCTGATTTGGAAGAGGGGAGTGAGGAAGCATTCCAAACGCATTCTTGACTGCCTAACCCCAAGGCAGCTGTGATTTGAGATACGACTAACCCGAGCTGTGCCGTGCTGCGTTTCGTGAACGTGAAGCCCAGAAGAGTCGCCCTTTGCATCAATCAATAGCCAAGTAGGCCAGTTTCAAAAACATTGGCAAGTACATCAGCCCCTCCCAGGCAACATTGCAAAATTGTTGACAAATTAAATACCAAATAAACTAAAAAGTAAGTGAAAATGATTTTGCAATAAATTTGAATACAGTACAAGTAATCAATGGAACAATCAATGTATCTATTATAAAAATAATACATAGTGACAGGCCTAAAAGTACAGCAATATGGCACTCCATATTGCTGTACTTTATAGAAATGAATGCAGTTGTTAACTTTTACATATTACTTTTATCAGATTGGCTGATTGGTTCTGTTTTCAGTCTACGTGTGTTGCTGCACCCTTTGTGTTCAATCTGTTGCCAGACAGTTTATGGCGCTACAACACGGATGCGATTTAGACATAGCATGAAGTAGACAAGCGTGATGTGCTTTCCAAGACACAAAGTGCAGCTCTCCGTTTTCTGCTCAGTGTGAGTAAACTTCCAAGTGAGTGGCAAAAAAACAGTTTGATGCTTCTGGGTTTTTTTGTGTGTGAACAATTTTTGACTTGACAATTTGCCAAAGTGCTGCTCCGAGTGAAGCAAGTCATCATGCAGTGCTCGTATCTCAAGTCTGTGATTGCAAGCCAAGACAAACAGTAAAATGAAATGAAATCTGGCAGATGTTAATAACCCCAAATGAGACAAATGTCCTTGTTGCGGCGTGATTGTAGCTATGATTGTCTTCAGTTTGTGAACTACACGATGTTGTGATTAATATTTGTATGAAATCGTCTCAAAATCCGACGACGGCGACAGGAAGAAGAAGGAAAGAGGCGGTACCGCCGTCCAACTGCAGCCGCTTGGCTACATATGGTCTCAGGCGGGCTAGCATCGCCGGAGACCGGGCTAAAAATAGAGCCCGCATGACCGAGTTCAGCAGCGGCCGCTGATCCAGTTTGTGCGCCGGCGTTCGCTTCGTCACCATCCGACCCGAGTGGCAAGCAGCGCACCGCGAACCCCAAGCAGGCATGTGGACGCCATCCCCAGGCGGCGGACTGGGGGCTCTGCGGCAGGACAAAACGCCGAGCCGACTCGTCCCGCATGACCTCCGCAGGGTGGCCCCGCTCGGCGCTCTGACTGACGCGGACGACCGCTTCCCTCGCCCCCACCGCCAGCAAGGTTGCTCGTCATCCGCACGCCCGCCCCGGCAACACAAAGCAAAGCGGCGGCGACGCGCGTCCACAAACACGAGAGCGAAAGAATGAATCAAACGTGACGCTTGGACTGACCCTGCTTGGCGTCCATGTTGAACGTCCGCGGAAACACGCAGCTGCCGCTCGGAAGCTCCGCCCACTGACGACGCTACGCATGCGCGGTTCCACGCGTCTCGCCGGGAGATGCGCGCGACCGTCGAAAGCGAGAACGACGCGCGAACATGCGCAGTGGCGTCGAAAGCTTCGAGAAAAATCCCAAGGCAAACTTCAGTGCTCATGCGCCACGTTGGAGATCAAGTTTAAAGTGTAAACGGGTTTGTGCAAAAAAAAAAAAAAAAAACCTCTCTCTCTCTCTCCAGTTTAGTCTTACTTCATTTTCATTTTTCAATTTCACTTACAATATTCCAAATGAATCCCATTCTAAGTACATTATTCCAATGCTATATAAATAGGCCATTTTAATACAATAATGCGTTTACATTTAATTATACCTGATTATTAAAAAAATGTTCGAAATAGCGTGCATGTAAAATTGAATATTTGAGGCATTCTCAATTTAAATGAATTCACAAATTGTAATTAGAGGTTAAAAATATTAGAGGCAATTAGAGGCAAAAATATTGCACTTAATTGAACTTATTGACCTTATCCATATTTGTATTTATATTGCACTTAATTGAACTTATTGACCTTATCCATATTTGTATTTATATTGCACTGAATTGAACTTATTGACCTTATCCATATTTGTATTTATATTGCACTTAATTGAACTGTGTTTTCTTTTCTCTTAAACTTTTCTCTTCTTTCTACCCACAATCTTGCTGCTGAAGGCTGTAAATTTCCCCAGTGTGGGACAAATAAATGATATCTTAAATTATCTTAAAAAAAGGCACACATGTAAAAAATAGTTAATCCTCATAAAATTACACTGGACCAATTATAATAAAGTTGTTAAATGTACAGGGTTTTAAAAAAAATTACATATTCATTCTACAAACTTTGTTTTTAGGGCGTTATTTTGGGATTTTGTGCGTACGTACACTTCTAGTTTGATTCCTATGCACTCTTTGAGCGGTAAAACCTCAGCCCTGTTGAGTGAAATGGAAATCAGCACATGTTAAGACTTGGCTGGCTGTGAACGGGCTAAACCATGAGTCATGCTGCGTCTTGAGTGATGGGAATTTGCATTGACTGTATTTTGCTAGCGTTTGGTCAATAAAGCGATTGAAAGTGCTCCAGCGGCTGTCTCCATCTTTCCTCGCTCGCTGTGGAAGGCCTACAATTCATTCTCGGCACCAAATGGCACGTTGTACTTGAGCTTCTTTTGTTAAGTTTGAAACGATTCCAAACTTGCGATACGGATACAAATAGGCTAAAATTTGGCGAGGTCGTGAAGCCGCAAAAAGCGAGCTGCAAAATAGCGAGGGACGCTTGTAAAACCAACGGGCCTACTGGAAGACGCTAAATAACCGCACGACCGTGTAAAATCCACTTTGGCGCTGAATGCAGATCACTTGACAGGAAGCCAAAGTGCGGTGAGCACATCCCATCATATGACCTTCATCAAGACCTCCTCCTCTCACCACCGGCCTTTTTGATTCATCAGCTTCCAATGATGAAATGCCATTGGAATTTGCCTCGGGGTTAGCAATACATTTGCCCAAAAGGAGAAAACCTTCATAAGCTATGAGAACTGATATTTGATGAGAACTGATGATGATGACGCAAAAGGAAATGAAATGTTAGGCTCAGAATTGCAGCGTCAACTCAAAATACAATTTCATGCCAATAATATCAACAGACATGCATCATGCTTTCATTTGTCGTTTAGTTACATCATGAAGAGCAGACCGAGATTCACAGCAAACTGTCGGAAATTAAGTATTTGGACATCGTCCTGCGGGTATCGATATTTGACGTTGGTGCGGCCACACTAAGTCGTAAGAGAAAATAACGTTTTTAGTGTCCAGTCCCAGTCAAAGTAAATCAGGCGTCACTTGAATGATCCGCCCATCTTCCATCGCGCTCATCTTCCCGAGGGTCCCGGCCGGCTTAGCTGGAGCAAGAGACAAAGTACCCAAAGAAAAGTGCACCAGATTTGTCCAAATCCAAGATGAAGCACTTAACTCCTTCAGTACCAGCCAATTCTATACCAAGTCTGAAAAGACGTTTAAAAACGTCTTTGGAAGTGAATGAGTTAAGAGTTAGTTTACAGACAAACGAGTTCATTTGCGTATTTGTAGTCCCCAGCGACCAATCATCGAGCTGTCGGCAAAAGACTGCCGGGCTCCGGAACGCTTCGACCTCCCCTTCTGTCATGCACCTTTGGACGGAGCGCAAGTGCGGGCAAAGGTCCGTGGCTCAATGTTGCAACAATAACGCACAACTCCCGGCGCACAAGCAGACAAAACGCGCACACAAAATAGCAGATGGAAAATCTTGCGCAACCAGAAGACGATCGTGACTCGAATGATCAATGAGAATGTTTGCGCTTTGGGTGAGAGTTCACTTTTGATTAAGTCAGAAGACCAAGTCAGACAGAACCCTTCTCCTGAGCTCAGCGAAAAAAAAATTCAGGTACGGTCCGGTCCACGTTCAGTGAACATGGACTATGCGTAGAAAAGAGAAGCTCAGAGAGCGATTCTTTTGTATGCTCATTCCTCAATTTCAAATGGCTCACTGACAATCTCTTCGGATCATCCTCGCAGAGGAAAACCGGCCAGTTTCACAGACTTCACAGAGACATCCGAGGAGAAGAGATTCCAGTGCACTGGAAACAAGTCATCATCGTCATGACAAGAAGCAAAGCGACGAAAAACGTTGGCCCGCATTGCTGGCTCAACTTGTCTTTAATCTTACCCAGCAGCGCTGACAGATATTACGTAAGCCGTGTGTACCCAAGCAACGTCTCAACATTTCATCTTTTGAAGAAGCATCGTGCTCCAGCAGCCCAGTTTCACGCGCTCCACTGAGCTCCGAGGGGAGCACAGACAGCCGGTGACGGTGCCCAACACAACATGTCATCTCATCATGTCAAGACAGAAAGCGAGCAAGATGTCAGCGTACCCTGCTGCTTCCACGCAGCTTTGCTCGTGTCCACGCGTGAAGTCTCCATGCCGGACAATCACAGGCGCACATTCCACATGGACGCCCGCTGCCGCTGCACTGGCAATGAGGAAGAGGAGGGAGGAAGGAAAAGGGAAGGGGGGGGAGGGGTGGCGTGGTTCGAACACGGCAAAAGGGCCAATGAGCAGTCAGCTGACCGTCAGCCGCCGGCGCTCTGACGCAGCAACAAAAAGAGCCTCAGCGCTCACTTCAGTGATTTGCCAATGAAAGTCAGGCTTCCAGACCCACGCAGGTACAAAGCGGACCATACGCTTTGAAATGTCGTCATTTTACGACATTCGTACTTATTCAACGCAGTTTGAAATGTATTCGTCAACATTCCTTCGCCCAACACACGCATGAACTTGTTTTTTTTGTTTTTTTGTTAAACGAATAGTCGTATCAAGCCAGGCCTGGCGTTCCAAAATAGGGCTTTAAGTGAAGGGTGAGTAAGTTTTCAAGTCAGGGTTAACGTTTCAAAGTAGGGCTTCGAGCCGGGGTTCATGTTTCAAGTGGCCGTTTCATTTTAGCCGACTTTTTAACGCCTTCTAAAATCAAAGACATCACCATTGCAAAGACCAGTAACACCATGCTAATAAAGCCCTGTTCAGAGATTCGAAAAAGTAGTCTAAGTTCTTGCTCAGCTTTCTCACGATTGAATCTAAAATGTTCGGTTCAATGGGCAGTTTGTACAAGTGTTTGTGAACGACGGGGCTCCGGCCTTTCAAACTTCTCCCACATTGAACAAGGACGCTTGAAAACTCGCAAGTGGACCACAGGTGTGGATGTGCCCCGCCCTCGACTCGCCAGCGGTTCGGTGGGGTGTACCCTGCGCCTCTCCACCAATTTCAGTTTGCGTAGCCTCCAGCTCACTCTTAAGCGACCCCATCGCATGAGGTCGAACTCTCCAGAGAAGCTCTGGATGGATTGATGGTTTGTAAAAGATCACAATGTGCCAGTTCCCAGTCTTTGGTCTGACTACCCTCTTGCCAAAACGGTGCTTTCGGGGCATTTCTCACAAGTGCAGAAGCATTTCTGCTTCAGTAGCAGGGTAGCTCCACTTGAGGGCAGCCGTCTCCTCCAAAAGCTAACCTCACCCAAGCAGGACTGGAACATTGCAAGCAGTCAGTAGAAAAGCTTGTGGTTGAACTCCTGGACGAGTCCATGAACTGCCTGACTCCACGTTGTACCTCAGGCTTTGGTTTCGACACGAATGATGTCATCTTTTTATGACGATTCCATGGCGGCGTTAACGGCAGTACCCAAATACAATGTCACTTGCATGTCGGCAGCGTTGATTGCGCAAAAGTGCAAAGTCTGTCTCAACGCAGCCAGTGACATTTCACCTTCATCTTGGCCGCTTTGTAAGGCGGACTCAATCTCCACGGGCAGAAATTGCAAGTATGCGCCTTATCTAGCCTATGAATCAACACTTTATGACTTCGCCCATATAGATTTCCAGTGACAAGCGGGACCTCAAGACCGGTTCCGAGTTGTAAAATGTCAAGTCACTCCCCACGATCACACGAGTCAGCTGGACGACAAAATCATTGCTGACAGTCCTCTTTCAACAGACACCTTGGCGGATCTGCCAGTGTCGCAATGCAGGGAGGAAGGCTTTGAATTAGCAGGGGATCTCGCTCCCGCTCTCGCTCTCACGCACACAGAATTCATCCGCTAGAAAATGTCAGTCAAGACTCAGCTGTTCTTGTGTCGGGTGAGTCAGGTCTTTTGTGTTCACGTTGGGGTTATGCTTGCTTGCGGCAAGATGAGCTAAAAAGACAAAACACGTCTTTAGCCCTGTGCGAACTTGTCGGCGCACCAGAAGCATACGCAAGTTGTGGAAAGGAAAGGAAGCAAGACATTTGCGGGACTTCTGTTCGCAGGACATGGAGCTGCATCCTATTTCAACATTTCTCTTTAAATCCGAAGCAAATGTGCAATATGAGCTTCTACGAAATATCGAGATTACGCGTGGGATAGTTGAACAATTAAATGTCGGCACTGGTTTGGTTATTTTGCAAAATGGCATGGGTGGTAAAGCGCTTTTCGATCCAGTTGGGAGGAGGGCGGGCGGGGTTGCTATCTATCTGACATGTCTGTGGGTGAGTGAGTGTTGCCTCATCAGATTAGCATTGTGGCTTATTCGCTCATTTAGCTTGTGCATTTGGGGACGGATTTAGTTTGTTTAGCTGGAGCACAAAAACAAGAAAAAAAAAAGCGTTGGACTTACCAGGGTTAATAAAATGAATGGGTTAAATGAACAAAGAAATTGCCAAAAAGCACGGATGGTAGAAAGTGGAGGTGGCATCGAGGAGCTCACGAGGCTTCTGGTTGGTTGGGAGAAAAACAACGGCAACAAACAAAAGGGTGATGGTCATTCTATGGATTAAGATGGAGAAGGCAATGAACATGGAATGTGGAGGGATGGGGCGGGGCGGGGGTACCATGACCAAAGTGATTTTGTTTACCTGCCGAAATGTTCACGCGTGGCATGTTGAACGGTTTGCCGCTCTCCGCGCTTTCCTGCGCCACCGCCTCTTCAGGCTTACGGACAGCGGCATTTGGGCGCGCCGTTTGGGATGCTGGCTCCCGAACAGAGAATTTATCTGGATCGGGATCAGCCTTGCTCTTCTGGGAGGAGGACTGGGTTAGGAGCAGGTAAGAGCTCTGACTTGGAACTTCCGCGGCTATCTCGGGAAGAACCGGAGCAGACGCAGAAAGCTGCTCAAAGCTGCGCACCTCATCCACGGGGATCTCCGGGGCCTTGGGGGCTGCAAACTTGGAAGTATCGAGAGCCTCGAGAAACTCATCGATGACTCCCTTCGGTGGTCTCTCAATGAACTCAAATTCCTCGGATGAGACCTCATGCTCAGAGACCTCGTCGGCCACATCGGGCTCCTCCAGCTCCACCTTGGTATTCTTCTTCTCCACCTGGAAACTGGCAGGGTTCTTGGCCATGGCCTCCAGGACCGGAGACAGAGAGTCTGCAGTCGGTGACTCCGAATCGGAATCCTCGGCGGGGGCTTTCTCACTTTCAAATTCAATGGGCTCAAACTTTCCCGTCACCTCGGGAGGAAGGTGACTTGAGAACCAATCTTTCTGCTCGACCTGCTTGACAGGTTCCTCGACTTTCACCTGCGCTGGGGTGGTTTCCTCAGCCTCTTTGACCAGGTCAAACGCACCGAAGCGTTTCACTTCTTCATCTTTTGCTTTGTCAGACACTTTCACTTCCATCTCATCAGCCATCTCCTGAAGCAGAGACATTTTAGCATCCAGAGCAAAGGGGTTGTTGGCTGACAGGTTGATCGGGGGGTTGGGCGACTCCATCATCCTGCGTTCAAGAATGGGGCTCTGCTCGTCCGGACTTCCCTCCGAGGAGCCAGAGTCCAATTTGTCGGGGTTGAGCGGGGAAGACTTCAGGATGTCTGGAAGCGATGGTGGCAGCGTCGTATCCTCTTCCTCCTCCTCCTCTTCATCTTCCTCCTCGAGGTCAGATGAGAAGTGACCGACTGGCTGCATGAGGGAATCGATGGCTTTCGTGCTCGACTCGAACGTTTTCCCCTCATCTAAGAATGATGGCGGACTATCCTGGAGTTCTTCAGATTGTCGGGACTGGACAAGATCCGGAGTGGGACTGTCTGACACCTTGGCGGCTCTGGGGTCAGATTTGGACTCGTCAAAGTTGTAGGAACTGCTGTCCGCCAGCGGGGAAAAGCCATCAAATGGGTTATTATTCTTCTTCGCCTCGTACATCAAGTCGTCATCTTCATCCGAAGGGTTGCTGAGCAGCTCCGACTCATACCCGGGGGAGCCAATGGCAGTCGCTTCCTTGGAAAAGGAATCCATTGAGACCTTGGCGTTGTCTTGCGATCCGAGAAGCGGTGAATCCCAGTGCTCTGTTGGGTTAGAGGAGGCAATGTCAGACTTGACAACCATCTGGGGGGTGACGGGGGAGAGTTCTGAACTCGGATGCTTCTCCTCAGGCGAGAAGGACACTCCGCTGTCTTCACATAGAACGTGAGGCCCCGGGTCTTTCCCTAAGCTCAGGTAAGGACCGGTTAACTGATGTAGTTCACCCTTATCCTGACTGAGGCCCGGTCTGGAATGTTCTTCGTCATCCTCCCAGGACATTTCCTTGGACCGGACGGCAGGGGCCCGAGTGCAAAAGGAGCCTTGGGATACGGCGGATCCCGGAGGATAGGGCTGGTTGGGGCTCTCTGTCAAAGAGAGCTCTTCCAGGGAATCGGGGGAGTGGAGGGGAGACAGAGGGGAGATGGGAGCAGGGGAACCACCCTTCTTCCCCAGGTCTTGAAGAGAAAGGGAGGAGGGAGAATGCAATACAGCACATATCAAAAGACAAAACTCCATTCCGTACAGTGCCCACCAAACCTGGGTAGAACGCGTACCCGAAGCCTTTCGGAGCTCAACACCAGACAAGTGCTGCTGAAAGGTCAACTGTGGTTGGTGGACATGCTCCTGGCCAGGGGGGGACCGCCGCTCGCCATCATGCCAAAACACATTTTTTAGCTTGGACGACTACAACATTGACTCTTTTATAGTCAATATTGAACCCGAGTGGGGAAGCAAACCAAATGAGATTCATGAGAACTCCTGCAGTGGTCGGCAGGAGTGTTTTTGGCATTCGAAGCTTGAGCTCTTGCAAGGTTATGGGGGACAGCGACGACCCGCCGCGGACAAGACTTTGCAGCATTTGTCTGGTGTTCATCTACACATACGTGCTCTGATACAGGAGGGCCGTCCAATATCCGTCCCAGGTCTGGCGCCAGTAATCCATGTAAGGCGTGGCCGACAAACTATTGTATAATGATTCTTCTCAAAGCACAATACGTGACAATTGTCAGGTCAAACGTCTTACGACTTCAGACCATTGAAGAGAATCATTATGAGCTACAATCGATATCGACTGTCAAGCTTGCCTACAAATGCCAACGGTCACAACAACACACCACGAGGCAGCGCAGAAGTGCCACACAAGTCACACGTGCGTCATGCTGCAGGAGTTGAAGTCTACTTGTGGCATGCACTTCCGGTTCTTTGCCACTCGAGGCGAGTGGCGGGAAT
>CAAKHF010012560.1:48576-59996 GCA_901007745.1 Hippocampus kuda
CGAGTTCCTCCGTGGACACGTGGTGGTGAGACGGGAGATTGTTGGAAAAGTGTGTGTGTGTGTGTGTGTGTGTATATGCATAACTAATCATTCAAAAAGTCAAAATATACAATGACAGTGTCTGTGTGTGCATTTTATCGCCACCTGCTGGTCATCTGCCATTTATTTGTTAAATTACGCTACCAGCTGGACAATCCCAGTATTTGTTCGCAAATTCAATGAATAAAAATCACGTAAAACTTTTCATCACTGTTATATAAACAAACAAACGTTTTATGTCGTCATTCCTGTCTTGAAAATGGGCACTTTATTTTGAATTCCTCCTTTAGTTCTGAAACTTCCCGTTACAACACATAGGAATGCTGCACTGCAAAGTGCCAGTGTTGCTTTGCTTACGTTTAAAAAAAAAATAAAATTAAAATAAAAAGGAAAAACCCAAAAAAGAATAATACATAAGAAGTCATACACATTTCAATAGCGACATATTTTCTCGATGTAAACGTTTAACAAAATAAAAACGTAGGAGTTTTTTTCGGGCATTGCAGTGGGCGCACTGCCCGTGTAAAGTCGTTTAGAAAACCCCGTGTGAGGAGCTGAAGGACCTCTTTTCTGCTGCTCCGCCATTTGAGGTGAGCCGAGAACAACATGACGCTCCCGAACTAATTGAATATTCTCCATCAATTACAACGTTAAGCATCAAGCACACGAGAGAAAATCTGTTTTGTGATTGTCTCGTTTAGGTGGATTGTGCGCCAGGATGCAGATCTTTGTCAAAACCCTCACGGGGAAGACTATAACCCTCGAGGTGAGCGACGCCCGGTCCACGTTTCAACCCGCTCTCACAATATCAACATTTGAACGCATTAAAACCTCACTTCGTGTCATTACTTCTCGCCCCTTTAGCGTTTCGAGGCTCGAGAGGTTATTTAATGTCAGGCAGAGTCGAGTTGAGATGGTTTCGAAGCATATTTCCCGGCGCTAAGCTCAACTAGCCGTTAGCCGAGCAGTGTCGACACGTGTAGCTCACGAAAAGTGACCCAGTGACATTTTCCTGCTTTTAAACTCGACATAAGCCTGCGACGCATGTCACACCGATGCCTAAATTGCCTCTATGAAATACCTTTTAGCTGCTTGACTGTTGTCCTCTCGAACAGGTTGAGCCGTCAGACACCATCGAAAATGTCAAGGCCAAAATCCAAGACAAGGAGGGTAAGTTCGTTTCCTGGCTCCAAATGTTATGAGAAGAATTGGTATTTCCCCACAAACTACTTGATTACAGAATCACTAGCGCATGCGATTCAGGACTCTCCATGATCTCTGCGGTGTCATTAACTCAGCATGAGGCTTGATTTGTAGTTGTTCTTGTGCTTTCCATTGTCTTCTATTAATTTATTAGTTTGTTGTGTTAATTGTTTTTGCTCCATGTACAGCACTTTGTACACAGCGGTGGTTATTTGAAAGTGCTCTAGAAGTACAGTTATCTCCCGTCGGTCTTTAAGCACATCAGCATGTTCAAGAATGGCCACACGAATGACATCTTTTTACACAGCCATTGATTAGATTTTTCGCGCAGGAATTCCTCCTGACCAGCAGAGACTGATCTTTGCTGGCAAGCAGCTGGAAGACGGACGTACTCTGTCCGACTACAACATCCAGAAGGTGACATTGCAGTCCACCTGTACAAGTATTTACTGAATGGAGGAGTTTAATTTTGGCTATTGAGAGCAAGCTTCTGGATAATGATCTAACTCTGGGCACGAGCGAACGGTTGAAGTATGGCAGCGCAAATGTAAAAAAAAAAAAAAAATCCCTCTCCTTGTTTGTAGGAATCAACTCTCCACTTGGTGCTGAGGCTGCGCGGCGGCGCAAAGAAGAGGAAGAAGAAGTCGTACACCACCCCCAAGAAGAACAAACACAAGAGGAAGAAGGTCAAGCTGGCTGTGCTCAAGTACTATAAGGTAACCACGCTCAGCCGGCGCAATCCCCGGCGGTCGCCCGACTGATGTTTTTGTCTCGAAAGGTGGACGAGAACGGCAAAATCCACCGTCTTCGGCGCGAGTGCCCGGCGGACGAATGCGGCGCCGGCGTTTTCATGGCCAGCCACTTCGACCGCCATTACTGCGGAAAGTGTTGCCTCACTTACTGCTTCAATAAGCCCGAAGACAAGTAGGCGCATGGACAGTCAATAAACACTCAACATTTGTTCTGAACTCAACAGTCTCTCGCTCGTTTGTTGTCAGCTATGAGAGTGCTTGCATATGGTTGTGCTAAAATTTACGGAGTTTTATATTTTGCATTATCCAGTCTTTTATCGTTGAGAAAATGTGGCTGCATGTTCATGGTAACTCGTCTCCAATTTCAAAGCAGACTAAGACATTAAATGAAGTTAAAAATGATTTGTGGTCTCCAACAACAAGTTTGTCTTTTTAAGAAAGTTTAGTACAGTACATGCATTTATGCATTAAATTTTAATGTATAAATGCATGTTGTGATTCAGGTCTGTGGTGCATGAAAATTTCATGTCGTCCAGCAGGAGGTGCTGTGACCAAATCAATTTTGGCGCGCCAAATTAAGAGCATTTGAGCAAAAAGTCAAGTTTTATGGCATTAGCATACATACCAGATAGGATTTGAGTTAAACTCAAGTACTTTACAAAGTGTAAAATGAGAATTTGATTGCTTGTTTTCCCCACCGATGAAAGGATTCGGGTTGATTTTCCCCACAAGTGAAAGGACAGCAGTTGAGTACTAAAAATAAGGTTATTTACTTACAATTGTTATATTGGACAGACTGTATACACTTGTTTCCTTGGTAAACTCAATAAGGCACAAAAACATTTCTATACGCCTTTCAAGGCTTCTTGCATATTAGAAGAGGAAAAACATCAAAGTTGACCACTTAAAAAAGAAAAAAGCACTCGGACAACACAATTAGCAAATTTCAAGAGACAACGCTGACATTTTAAAACAAGCACAATGTCCAGCAAGGATTCTGTTAGTGTAGCTTAGCACAAGGAAGCGGATGCAAACCCTAAAGTGACTGAATTTTGCACATTAAAACATTTGAAGTCTGAATGTAATAATTCAACTGAAATATTCTCTTCACCACAGATGTCAAATTCTGGTCCTTGAGGGTCGCTGTCCAGCATGTTTCCCTCCTCCCAACACATCAGGAGCCCCATCATTTGAATCAAGTGTGACGGAGGGAAAGATCTCTAACATGCAGAACAGCGGCCCTCGAGAATCAGAGTTTGACACGTGTGCTTGACATTACGGCAACGCTCGCCAGGACGAGCTAACAAACTTCACGTTGATGTTCCTGCTGAAGAATGTCTTAAATGACAACAAAGGCATTTACAAGAGACTGATTGGACGTCTGAAAGCTCAGTGGGAGGAGCCAATGGCCAACGCTTACCTGCATCAGCAAATAAATTGGCCGTTCGCTTGTTAGCGTACAAAATTAGCACAACATGATCGTTTTGGTTAACTTTGGTTTGTTTAAGGGCTGTGCCATGAATTGGTGAATTGATTACAGAGTTCATTGGTTGAGATGACTTGGAACAAATCTGAAACCTAAAAAGTATTTTCTGAAAAAATAAAGTTTCAAATACAGTATACTCGTTTTAAGAGCTACTTGCCTACAGGGGCCGCCATATTTACACCTTTCCATAGTCATCGGTGTGAATAAGAGTGTGTGAGGTGTCAGCCCATCCCGCTGCACCATTTCTGAAGCAAGCCAGACAGAATTGGAAAATATTCAGCAGGAACAAGCTAAACATTGGGACAGATTCGTTGATCATAGAAGCTAATAGCAGACGTAATGGCTCGCAAATATGATTGTCGAAAATGGTATACTTGGCAAGCTCGTCAGGGTTAGCAGCGAGCGAACCAGGCGAGATGGAACGCTTGTGCTTACCATCGACTCGAGTTCCTACGGATCTTCTTTCCACAGTGCAGCCTCACCCAAATGTGCCGTTTTAGCAGGCAAAGGTGCGACTGCAGTCGTGATGTCACTTCCGGACGACGACGCTATCTCTCAACATGGCGGCTCCCCTGAGGGGTGAGATATTAATTTCTTATTCCACAAATGCAGTATGAATCAGAGTACTGTTTCGACTAGTGCTGGCGCCAATGACATATAACCCCCCACTCTCCAAAGTGGGTTTGGTTCCCCTTTAAGTGACGATACAAAAGCTGTCTGTTGACACCTGTGGAAACGTCATTTTCCCATCCCAAGAGTTGTTTTCAATTAAGTGACGAGCAGCTGTAATTGGCACGAAGAAACAGGCTTGGAGTCCACCTTTTTTTTTTTTTTTTGCGAGCAAATTGGGGAAGGGATTAAATTGTGAATTGGGGGGTGGACTCCCCTTTGATGTGAGTCCCTTTCACGAACAACATGGCTATGACCAGAGGAGCTAGTTTACAAAAGCAGCCATTTTGTTGCTATATTTAATAACTTGGATTACTTAGCACCCACCCCCAGGGGCCCCATAAAATACAATAAAATGAGGGAAAAAAAACCCTGCCTATCGCTAGTTTGTGCTCTGGAATGCATTCCCTCGGATATCCGAAAGGCACTCAGAGTGTGTGAGTTGGGTGTGGCGGAGCGCCCTCCGCGCCCCTTCGTTTTTGAATGCAGGCTACAGTTCAAAACCAATCAGCAGCTTGTGCTTGAACCGTATCCACCTGTTCGGCCTGACATTCTGGGTGCTCTGTGTCCTCAGTTGGAGTGGCGAGAGCACGCACCGACCGGCACTCCCTTTTAGGGGCTCCGCACAATTCAAGAATGCTCGGAGTTTCCGAATGGTCGGAGTGAAGCAGTGCGCACTCGGTTCACATTTCCGAGTGCACCCCTTATTCGCTTTTGCAAGCAAGCTAATGCTAAATTAGCATCAGCGCTCGCACTCATAGTGTCATCACATTTGCTAACATTGTCGTCCATCACATACAATTATTTTTACATCACGTTTGCGTACTCGAGTGTAGCGTTTGTTATAAATAAAATCCACATTCCCTGTCTCATCGGCTCTGCCCACTGAGGTTTGGCTCCACCAATGAGATTGTTTGTAGCAGCAAGAGCTCCACCTCTTGTTTACAAACAAACAAAAACAAAACAAACAAAAAAATAAAACAGGACGGTCCACGTCTCCACGTTGATGACTGCGTTGTCTCCCTGCGGCCGAGACATTTTCCAAGACCAACACAACGAGCAAATCCAAAATGTTGAAATTGTTTTTGTTTTTTGGAAGTGGACACGAAGTGGATAAGCCGGACAGGAAGTTGGCAAAAGGGACAGGAAGTGGTCTGCGTTGCTTTCACAGAAAGCGCCACCGGAGGAAGACGAGAAGATGGACGAGCGCCATGACTTGGGCTTTTGATTTTCCCTTTTCTTCCGAATTGTCAGACGCGTTTTGCGCTTCAGATTTTGATGTCCTGTGACTCGACCATCTTGGCCAGAGTCTTCTTCACCCTCAAGATAGTGAGACGGGAGGCGGGGCTTGCTGACCAGCACTCGCACATCAGCTTCAGCATGGCGCGCAGACACTAAAAATAGCACACACACACACACACAGAATTATGAGGAGCCCTCGGTCTCCAGGAGGTGGCATCATCCAATGTGGGGCGTGGTCTTACCTCGTCGCTGTTCCATCTGTTGGACACGGTGGGGCGCAGGCCTTTGACGCACACCACCTCCAGCATGTTTTCATACGACGGGTCCGATGGCACCATGTCGTAATACGGGAGCTGGTACTCTTCCACCATTCCTGCGCACACAGGCACAAAATGGCACACGGATGAAAACAGCTTCTTTTTTAAAATTTGTTTATGAGCATGACTTTATAGCTAGGCTGGGAGAAGATCCTGGGCCACTTTCAAGCACCTGGATTGCTCTTCTCCTTTTCAACCTTTCTTGACCGTTTTCAAACTGTGCCAACTACAAACAGTTCTGCCCCAAAAGTTTTTGTAACTTCAAAATAAAAGCCCAAACTCAATCATTTGTTTCTTTTATACTGAATTTCCACCATTTTGCATCAATTCAAACCATTCCAATTCTAAACGGTTAAGTTCATTTCCATTCCGAAAACACGTCAATTTTCCAACTAGAATCTCGCAAGTCGCAAAATTCCCATTCCTCATTTTATAAATAAAAGCCACGAATAAAGACGACGACGACCAAGGACTATTGGAAGCTCGGCGTGCCGTACCGCGAAATGACTCCATTTAAAATCAACTTTGAAAGCTTATGCATGTAATTGTTTGACGAAGACCAAAATGTAGGGTGTTTTCCTTGTCATAATTTCTATTCATTACTTTTGTAAACGTAAAATGTCACTTCTGTTGAGAATCATTTTCTTAACAACCCTCTTGTTTTAACAATTTGAGTTGTCTAAAAACCTTGGATGCTTGGCAAGCGTCGGCGGGCCGTACCTCCGGTGACGCAGCGTCTCGCCATCTCCCACACGACCAATCCGTAGCTGTACATGTCAGCCATGAGGTAGGCCTGGAACTGGTTCTTCTTCAGGCTCTCGTCCAGAACTTCCGGCGCCATGTAGCGCCGCGTGCCCATACGCGTACTCAGGGGGATGTCCACCTCATTGGTGTCACTACGGGAACACAAAGGGGTCAGACGAGACGGCAGTGGCCGGAAGCGGCGCCGTCGACTGAATCCCGGTCCGACCTGTTGAACTTGACGGCGAGGCCGAGGTCGGCGATGCAGCAGGCGCCGTTCTTCTTGATGAGGATGTTCTTGCTCTTGAGGTCCCGGTGGGCGATGGCGGGTTTGCCCTGCGTGCCGTAGATTTGGGTGTGGAGGTGGCACAGGCCGCAGGCGGCCGAGTACGCCAGGCGCAGAAGCGTGGCCGTGTCCAGCGTGGCCGTCTTCAGGAAGTCGTAGAGCGAGCCGTTCTCGTGGTAGTCGCTGATGAGGAAGAGCTGCGTGAAGGCGCCCGTGCCCTTGATGTCGGCCGCGATGAACCCTGAACAATCACAAAAATCGAAATACTACATCACCACTAGACAGCGGGCCTCCGCTATGAATAGCAAATCACCGACGCGCAATATGACTAATATAAACATAGTGGGGGATTTGGTTAAAATAGGGGAAATAAATACAATTTGGTGAATAACAGGTGATGGGTTAGCCCCACCCAAAAGTCTATGATTATGTGAATCGGCAAATCCCAAAAGGTGAATATGCGAGCACCCGCTGTACAGGGCACCACAAAGGGGATCGTGATTGGTGTTCACAATTCTGTCTTGACGCCTCATTTCCATGTCACATTTCAAACGCTCCGATTTGGTGGATGCAACGCTGCCTTTTTCACAGTGTTGTGTGAAACGAATGTGCTGAAGAATCACATCCAGGGATCATGACTCTTGAAAGAGGAAAAGATGACATCACACAGGGCGGTGACATCATCTCGCGTGTGCGTGAAGTTGCGTCTACCGAGGATGTTGTCGTGTCTCATGAGGACGGTCTGGTAGATTTCAGTTTCTCGAAACCAGCTGGCCTCCTCTCGGGTGAAGAACACCTTGACGGCCACCTTCTCGCCTCGCCATCGGCCCAGCCACACCTCGCCGTAACGCCCTTTGCCGATCTGACGCACCATCTGGATCTGCTTGGCGATGGTCCGCTGAACCTTTGGGTGTGAATTATGTTGCTTGATTTGATTTGACTGCAATGATTGCTCACTCCCAACACGAGGGGCAACATGCGCCACTGGTGCAGTGTTAAGCTCGTACCAACAGGGGGAGTCCGGAGCCGCTACCGGAGCTCTGCGATTGGTGGATGAGGTCTTTGAGAGACTCCCCCACGGGGATGAACACTTCCTGTTCCACGTCCTTCTGGTAACGCTGACGTTCGCTCTGCCACTTGTATCTTGACACGCACGCGCAAAATATGTTCACAAAACACATATGTACAAACACATGCGTGAGCACACAAACACATCCACAAAGAAGACACGCACATGCACACGCGCACACCCAAGCAGACAGACACAAACATTCCAGTCATGTGACAGCAGAATGTGATGTGATGTCATGTTTGTGTGCGTCTGAAAGTGAGGATGGACTGACATTAAGACTTTGGCTTTTCATCAATGAAAGAAGCCCATTTCTTTTAATCTAACAAAGTTCTCAAAACAAAAGCGGGGGAAAAAAATCACATTTATTCAAGTTTAACATTTAGAATGTGTTTTTGATATTTGTTACCTCGTGAAAGTTAATCAGTGTATGCCATTTGTGTCTTTGTTGGCAAGTACCTCGAATGTAACGCATTGGTCGTGTCACGCACAGGTACAAATAACCAACAGACGAATGTGAAATGTGTCAGTGAGTATGATTTGGTGGCACTTGTGTGCACCGCGTAGTGCAAAGGTGAGTATTTGGCGCACCTGTAGTAGCAGACCACCGTGACACAAACCAGCGTGCAGCAGCACACCGTCATGGAGATGAGGAAGGCCAACCAGTGGGGGCTGCCTTCTGGAAACAAGATGGAGGCGGATCGGGGGCATGGAGAGGGTCAACGAAGGCGATTGGGCGGCGGGGCGGACGCCGCAAAGCCGGAAAAACAACAAGACGGTACCTGAGGGAGCCTGCGGGGGCAGCGTGGGCAGCAGCTCTCGGTTGCAGAAGTCGGTACTGCAGCACTCGATGGTCCTTCTGGTCTGAGCGTTGGGGGAGTCCTGCCGGTCCAAAGCGAACCATCACCTTACACACATCCTGACTGTTCGTGTGTGTGTGTGTGTGGGCGTACCTTGCACTGGAAGTGTGAGCCCTCATACTTCATGCATCCTGACGTGAGGATGGCCTCGCCGTGCTCGTCCTCCTCGATGATGGCGAAGCACTGACCGTTGGTTCTGGGGAACGACCCTTGTCAGCACGCACGTCAAAAACACCCCCCACCCCCCCTCGAGAATTTTCTAGATTTTTCCTGAGAGATAGTTTGGCATGTGAACCCCCAACTCAGAGTTTGGATATTCAGAGGCACGGCGCACAGGGTCTCCGAACAATATCGGGTCAATGGGAGCAAATCTTGCTATCTGCGAAGGCTGAAATTGTCTCTCACTTTGGAAAAGGAGTCTCCTAAACGGAGCTCGGCCGAGACTACCAATCAGTAAAGGCAACAAAATCCGATCGAAAGATGATCAATAAATGGCTTCGGCGAGCGGCACGTCCCGAACTGGAGAAAAGGCACTTTTCATTTGCTGACTGAATGTTTTCAGAGGAAAAAGTAGGTAAGGCTACAGTTGTTTGTTTCATGTCGAATAAAATCGTTTTTGCTTCAGGCTGTATCCACTTATCGGTAGTTGAAAACGTCCGGAGGAACGGCGCGAAGCAACGGGGGTGGCTGCAGCTTACTGGCAAGTGTTGTTGGTGGCGTCTTCGGGACAGTGGCCGGAGCAGTAGCAGCTGAGGAAGCGAGCGGCGTCCTCGGGGGCGACGGTGGAGTCCTCGCCGGGACGCCTGGCCTCCGCTTTCGCGCCGGTGCCCTGGAGGACGTGGTCCGGGTTCTGACCCGCCGCTGCCAAAAGGCAAGACAACAAAATCGACGATTAGCAGCAAAATAGTGAACGAACGGCTCACTCCCGAAACCACAAGATCAGAATTTTGGGTGGATTTCTTCGCGAACGGCCTCGGTCCTCTATCTAAAAACCCCAATCACCGCTGCAGTTGTCGACAGTAAAAAGTTGCTCGGGCATTTTCCGCCCGCTCGAAGGCTCCGAACGCAATGGATTCTATCTGCTCGTTCCTCGGGAGGTTTGATGACATCATCATGCGGCGCAGCTGAGTTGCGCAGCGTTATCAGCGAGTCATCCTCAAGGTGAAGCTTTCTCCTTTATCAGCATGGGGACATTCTATTTATAAAGTCCTTCAGAATAAACTTTTCACATCTGACGTTCCCTCTGCACAGTTGACATCGAAGTGTGTGTGTGTGTGTTTTAAAGAGAGGGCTGGAAAAAGATTCACATTTGTTTTTTCCATGATGCCGATGGAAAGAGAAAGGAGAAGAGAGTCTTGAAGCTTCTTATCAGTTGTTGTTCTCGGCACTTATCTCCTTCCTCCCCCAATCTGCTCTTTTCTTCTGCGCGGCGCATTCCAGCCTGCCTTCCTCGCAGCAACAACGCCAAAGTGCGCTGACATGTCTGGACTTGAAGCGCATACACGTTGAGCTGCCCGGTTGTCATGGAAACAGTCGCCGGAGTATAAAGGCCGCCTCTCCCGACAAAACAAACGCCCAGCACCCCCTGCACTGATGTCATCTTGCATCTTAGAGGGCCTGTAAAGGGAACTCCGAGATTGATGTCTCGGTCCGCCTACATGACACATGATTGAAGAGAACTGCTGGAAACAAAAACTGACAACTAATGTCGGATTGAATTGCGGAGAGAATGCACTAAACTGTTTTCGAGTTCCCTTTTTTTTGGGGGGGTATGCGCGCGTCAGTCAGAGTGGAGACTGAGGTCTGGCAGAGAGCAGGCTGGGTAATCGGACTCTTAAAGTCACTGTTCTGCACGCAAACACACACACACACGCACGAATACACGCATGTGCACTGGCACGCTTGCGCGCACACCACAAATTGGCCTGAAGAGCGACGCTACTTTAAAAAGATAAATATTTAAAAGTTGTTTTTGGATCAAACGAAAAGTTCCTCAACAATGTTTGTTTTCACGTTGTTTTTCATGTTCTCATTGACTCGCCTCAACAGATTAAATCAAGTGCTTACCGTGGCAAACTGTCATAACACGAGAAACATTTACCTGCTGGTTATTTGTGTATTTTCAAGAATTCCAAGGGGGAAAAAAAGGGAAATGAATAGCAATTACGAAAAAGTCCTTCAATACGTTGAAAGTTGTCCAGAATGTGGTTACCAAGTTCAAATGCACTCATCCACTCGTTTCTTGAATTTTATTTTATTTCTTGGATAATTCACGTGCACTGAGAGGCACTTGTGAATAAAATGGATTATTATATTGACAATAACCAGGTACACCCCCCACCCCCCATACTACTGGTCATTGCACATGTGTGGGTGTTATTTTTGTGTTGAAAATGACTTGCTTGTGAATGGATTTTACAAATATCCCATTTTTTTTCTCCCCGACCTGAGAAGTATTGATTTTGGAGGTACAAGAATTCTGCCCGATGCCGGCAAGATATGCACAACCGTCCCGTACTACGGATTGCTTTGTTTTAGTGGCACGCAAATATTTGAAGTACACAACTAAAGTACCGTTTACTTTACGTTGGGATTTGGTGAAAAAAATGCATCAAAAATGTTCATTTTCGATGCATTTTTGTCATTTAGTCACAGATTTGATGGCAAAATGAGAATAACTTGGCTCGAAACATTGTAGAGCCGCTTGACATGCGCAATGTAAATAAATTAAGTCAAATGCATGGCAGACCAAGAGT
>CAAKHF010012569.1:0-10671 GCA_901007745.1 Hippocampus kuda
CAAAGCACTGAGATAATGTGTGTGTGTGTGTGTGTGTGTGTGTGTGTGTGTGTGTGTGTGTGTGCGTGCGTGTGCGGTGGAAAACAATGAAGATGCAAACCTGTGATTTTCTCAAACTAACCTACCTTGCTTGGCTTGAAGCAACAAGTCTAGACATTTGTTCAGCAACTAACTACAAAGTACAATATGGTTGACTGCTTCAGTAAACATCGTGTCATACAAGTGGACGATTTCTCTGCCTCTTGTGGGACTTGTGAGCAAATTAGCCATCGCTAGTTTGTCCAACGGACTCAATTCATTCAAAGTCAATTGCAGGGGGGTGCTTTACGACGTTGCTGACATACAAAGTGTCAAGGTTATTGATTGCATGCAATGAACTAATTCAAACACAGTCCCCTGTCACGCAGCGCCAGCCTGAATGCCCAATAACTGCGAAACGTACTGTTTTTCAGTTGCTTATTTAAATTTTTGTTTTACATATTGCTTGTAATCATGAGTTTACTCCCGAGTTAGTGAATTTACTACAAACTCCCTAGGTGGGTGATGGTTAAAGTTAAATTTGGTCACGTGAGAACAGAAATCGGAAACCGAAGAACCCCTGTAACGACTCATGCCTATCTTGTGCATCAACATGGCTGTATAAATGTAAATGACTTTTGTACTTCCCATTCCTCTTTAGGATGAACTGGCCAACATGAGCCGCGATGGACCTAAATCCAGCACTCCAGCCAAGGAGGGAGGCGTCTCCAAACATGTTCCCTCGCCAGCACAAGGAGGAACGTACAAAACCAGCACCCATGTGTCTCAGACGGGTAGCTTGACAGCAAACTCCACCTCAACAATGAAAAGTGGTCAATGCCAAACTTCAGCGCCGACATCGCCTGGTGGCGATACAAGTCCTTCAATTGAACCTGTAGCTACACCTCAGGGACACGGTGACCTCAACAAGAATCTGGACGGCAACATTGGTAAACCAAACAGTAAGAGCATTTCAACCGTGCAAGGTCAACTCGGACAGGAGAATGAAGAAACTGCAACTATGCCTCATGAAGGCAACGGTAACAGCACTGCAACTCAGAGCACACAAAAACACATTTTACAAACGCTTACTTAACTTTGATGTTTCTCGGCTGCTTGTGTCAGATGGCAAAAACAACCTGGAAAAGTCTGAGGTATTGGCGATTATCGAGTCCACTCCAGAGTTGGACATGGACCTTGATGGCTGCCAAGGAACGAGGTACAGCTTTATGACCGATATACAATAAAATAATAATGACCTTTGTTCTAGGTAGCTCGCTAGCTAGCTGTAGCTGTAATAATTACAACAACAAAAAATATTTTTTGCAAATTTGTAAGACAGAGGCAGCACAGCGTTATGCATGTGCCTCACAGTTCTGAGGTTCAGGCTCTGTTCTGTTCTCCGAAATTCCTGTGTAGAGTTTGCGCGATCGCTCCTGTTTCAGTGATTTTTCTTGGCGCACCCTCTCCCTCCGACGTTCTAAAAACATGCATGTTCGGTTATTTATATATCGGTGTGTGTGTGTATATGTGTATATCTATCTATATCTATATCTATATCTATCTATCTATCTATCTATCTATCTATCTATCTATCTATCTATCTATCTATCTATCTATCTATCTATCTATCTATCTATCTATCTATCTATCTATCTATCTATCTATCTATCTATCTATCTATCTATCTATCTATATCTTAAAGGATATCTTATCTTAGTTGAGACTCTAAATGTGATCGCGAATGGTTGTTTGTCTGAATGAGCCCTGCGATTGGTTAGTGTCCAGGATGTAGATTGCCTCTGGCTCAAACTCAAGCCGGGACATGTTCCAGCTCAAAAGTGACTCACTTGAGGTGGAGCAATATAGAAATTGTCCAGTATAGATGGAAATTTGTGAGGCCTCATGTGGCCTGAGGTTAGCACTGGGCAAATAATTTTTTTCCCAAAGGAGACAAATGAGAAACTGGAACGGTGGTGAAGGGCCACGCCAACATGCTCAACAGTGTTCCTCATTATTTATTTGAGCATGAAATTGTCTTGCTTGTACTTTAATAAGCTTGTTTGTCTGTTGGTATGGAAGGATATGTTGGAGAACTTGGAAAAGTCTCTAAATATAGAGAAAATGTCGCCAAGTTTGCAACCCTGCAGACAAAAATTCTAGTCCCGGTTTACTGCCTCGCTTGCACTGACCTACATGCAGTTAAACAAAAAAAGAAAAAGAGATATTTTGAGCCAGATGTTTATCAATATTAGCAGACCTTGTTAACAATGTTTGTCGTTGTCCCCCCAATCTGTCCAGCACACCCACTAAAGGTGGTGTAGAGAATCTAGCATTCGACCGGAACACTGACTCTCTCTTCGAGGAGTTGTCCTCTGCTGGAAATGACTACATAGGAGATGTTGATGATGGAGCAGACCTTTTAGGTAATTTGCCTTGCTCGCAAATTGTGTATATTTGGCCGCCATTGCATTTATCTCCGTCTATCATTTTCATGAAATGTCTTTTGTTGGCTGCTGGGCTTTATCAACCCGACAGATGAATTTTCTGGTGTGTATCAATTAAGAATAGATCATCTCCACCATCGGTTTAAATGTTTTCTTTTGTCTTCTTTAATATTCTGTTTGGCTTTAGATATTTTTGTTAGTTGTGTTTTTTGTGATTACAGTGGTGAAATTGTGTTTTTAGAGTAGAAATCACGGGATAAAACCGTCAATTTTACAATTACACTGATAATCTGATCAATAATGTTTCTAATTTTAATCCGCAGACTCCAATTTTTTCGGTAAAACAGTTTAGTAGCGATGTCGCAAACTTGTCTTCATATACGTTATAATGATTTTTAAAAACAAAGTAAATACATCAATTACAGTTGATATCAACCTGATTTTTCAGGAATGGGTCGTGAAGTCGAACATCTTATCCAGGAGAACGCCCAACTTCTGGAGACAAAGTTAGTACATGGAATACGCTGAATAGGTGGTGGTATGATTTATGTTTTCACTCTAGACTTTTACTGCGAGGTAGTTTGAAATGAAGCACATCTAGGGGGGCAAACCACTTAAGGTTACTGTACAGCAAGAGTCACCAACCGTTTTGAAACTGAAAGGTATTTCTTGGCTACTCATTGATCCGAAGAGCTCCCACTTTAAAGCACACTTTGGAAATCACTATTTTGGTCCACTTCTTTTTAATTTGATATTATGAATTTTATAATTACTGATTATTGATGTGAAGACACTGATCATGTTTGATTTCTCACAATTTGTATCAGCAAGGATTCAACAGCGTATGGTACAGATTGCTATCATTAAACAGCACTTTATTTCTATAAATCTCAGCACGTGTTTACTTTGGAATGTTCACTTCAATAAAGATCCTAGGAAATCACAATGTACCATTTCTGGTGAGCTATGTTTAAAAGATGCCTACTTGCAAGTCACATAGGGCGAATGGGTACCCATAGGCATCATGCTGATGACCCCCTGCTGTACAGCGTCGACCAAGGGCTTTGAAAGAAAATCCTGCCCCCATCTTTGTTTTCAGAAATGCCCTCAACGTGGTCAAGAATGACTTGATTGCTCGAATGGACGAACTGTCCTGCGAGAAGGAGGTCCTCCAAGGGGAGCTTGACGCCGTCACTCAGGCCAAGATCAGACTAGAGGAGAAGAACAAAGATTTAGAAGATGAGCTGAAGAAGTCTGTGAATTTTTGCAGTTTCACATTTTGATCTCGCGTCACGCAATGCGCAATTGACGTTGAAAATGTTCATTCTTTTTAGAGTTCAAGCTGAACTTGGGAACAGCAAACACAAGTCTAAGACTGAGAATGAGGATGATGTGAGTTCTTGGTCATCTACAGTACTGTCTGCATGTGTGGGACTGCTGGATTGAGAGAAGAAACCACAATTGAACTAGATTGAATTGACTTGTCTCAAATGTTACGAAAAAAAATCCGTATTTAACCCTTTTCTGCACCCTGTAACCTGATAACATGATTAGCTGTCCACTGTAGTAACCGCTGTCCATGAAAGGGTTAACACACAAATATTAATGTTTGTTGTACAGAGTGATGTGCCCACAGCACAGCGGAAACGTTTCACCAGGGTGGAAATGGCCAGAGTCCTGATGGAGAGGAACCAGTATAAGGAGAGGCTGATGGAGCTGCAGGAGGCTGTCAGATGGACAGAGATGATCCGGTAAAATTAGATTACCATCAGACAATATTGTAATATCAGCTTCATCTTATTAAACGATTTAAAGAGGGCTTTCAAACGGAGGTGGTTTGGACTGTGCTTTTGTACAACTTAATATTTACAGAGATGAAACATTTAGGGTCAAAATCACTCATGGTGACCGTTTTATCCCCTAATATTTGTACTGTATCTACCGTATTTTCCGCACATAAGTCGCACCTAGAAGCATTCGATTTTCAGAAAAGCCGACCGTGCGCCCTATAATCCAATGCGCTTTATAAATTGTGTTAGTTACAGTCTCTTTATAGTCCTCATAGAGTTGTTTCCCTGTTAGTGTTCCAATACCATCTGGTGGTGATTATTAGCAGGAACCAATTGGAATGTAAAAGGATTCAACCTGACACTAATTGACATGTGCCTTTGCTAACATATACTCAAACAGACAACAGCTCTGCGCAGCCATGATGAAATAATAATACCAAAAGCATAGTTAACTCCTGATTATATGAAGGAAGAAGGAGACGATCAAGTGTTTGAAGGATATTTAGCCCCTTGTGGGTGTGAGCCGATGAGTTTTGTGTGCCTTTTTGTTGAATCAATTGTCTTCATAATGTTTGTCTTTCATTTATTGTTTTGTGATGCCATTTGTATTTATATGTTTCATGTCTGTGTTTGTGACCCTATAATAAACCCTGTATTTTTGTGGAATTTGTATCATGCTGCATAAACATCCTGAGGGAGCTACATATGGATCAATATTTTGATTTCTTGGACGTAGTATTTTAAAAGTTCTGTAAAACATTTTATTACAACTGCAACGGTTGTATAGCCTCTATATAAATAGAGCTGCATTGTATTGTGTTGTATTCCTTTTTGCGTAGCTCCATCTAGTGGATGCATCACGTAAACCGCCGACACTATTACAGTTTCTATTGTATGCGCCTTGTAATGCGGTGAGCCCTATATATGAAAACAGTTTTCAAATAGGACATTCATTGACGATGCGCCTTAAAATCCAAAGCGCCTTAGAGGGCAGAAAATAATAATTTATTTGTACTCACGATTCAGAAGATTCATAGAAATACACCCAAAATCTCACTTAACTAACGCACTAGCCAATTTACTGAAACTGTTAGCATCATGTTCTCTGTTTACATTTCTAATACAAGAACCATTTATTTATTTAGATATATTTTCCAACGTAAACTGTTGCTGGATGATTTTAAGAGCAAAAAATTAAATAAAAGAAATCTGTTCAAACATGACATTGATTTATGTATTTTTTACTCTTAGAGCATCAAAGGAGAACCCAGCAATTCCAGAGAAGAAGAAATCCAGCCTATGGCAGTTGTGAGTTCCTCCCATTTGTGTTTGCTCGAATACCAGTCATTGTGATTTCTTTGTCTTGTGTTGATTTTCTTTGTGTTGATTTCCATTTGTATTACATATTGAATGGAGGGTTCTCCAGGATGTAGGTAAATCTGTCATATTGAAGTGCAAAACATGGTTTCTGATGTGCTCATTTTCATGTAGTATAAAAATCTCAACAGAGGAGAAGCCTGTTTTGGAGCAGTGAATTCAACCAAGGCTCTTTTTTTCTTGCACAGTGGTTCTTCAGGTCTTGGTTAAAACTGGTCAAAAGAACTATCATGGCAGTATGATCATAAGACATGAGTGATTGACTGACGTCTTAATGCGGGCTCTTCTTTGTTGGGTTATTGCAGGCATGAGTTTGGTTTGTTGTGGAGCTGTGCATATTATAGAAAAGATTTCTGGATAAGATAACAGAGGAACCCGTGGAAATTACTGACTTCTGATTATCTCACTATTTCTCCTTCTTTTGTGTACTCCTCTATAATCTGCTTGATGTTGTGTGTCTGTGTCTAGGCGGTATGTTGGGAGTGTTAGGTGTAGGTCCTGTCTGAGTTAAGATTACAGGCATTAAGGTTCTACATTTGAGCTTTAGAGTACTAACAGACTGTCACAGACTACCAAAACAAACTACAGTGGTAGCTCTACTTACGAAGTCTCTTCCTATGGAATTTTCAAGTTACGAAATGCCTCAACTGGAAAATATTGCCTCTTGTTAGGAAAGAAATTTCAAGATACGAAAGGTAAAAATACAGTATGTTCTACTACAGTATTCTCAGCTCCGAGTTTCCTGAACGCAACATACTTATAGCTGCTCTGCCATTGGCTATTACCTAGCATCTTCCTGGCATCTCATTGGCTAAGAGACTCTACCGTATGAGTCTATGTGTGTATATACAGGTAGATGGAACTGTGTCTATGCAGCGTCCTCATCACTCGCCCCTCGTAAATGTGTATCACCCAGAAAAAGTGTTCACCAGTCAGGCGATCGCACTGCATTGCAATGGACATTTTTGAAGGATTGTTATAAGCAGACAAAAGCAGACGTTCATTACAAAATGCCAGGCAAAAACCACGACTGAGAAAGAACATGAATTAAAGAGGGCAAAAAACGATGAGGATGCAGTTCAAAGTTAAATGACCATCATTTTTATTCTTTACTCTATTCGTTGTTTTTTTACATTATGCACAACCGTCATTTATTGCGCAATGTTTCATATTTTGATGCAATTTTTATGCTTTAGAAAACATTTATGTCTGAATTTTTAGGGGGCTTGGAACGGATTAGGGCCTTTACATGGAAAACATGTCTCGCCTTACAACATTTTCTAGTTTAGAAATTTCTTCCAGAACCAATTAATTTCGTAAGTAGAGGTACCACTGTACTAGTTAATGTCAAACTTGGCTTGAGTAGTTTAGGCTGACTGGATGTCACATGTCCTGTATGAGTTTGTGAATGCAATCTAACCTTCTGTTTAGCTCCATGCATGTTAGATGAGTGCATGTCAGCTCATGCCTGAAATAGTGGGGATACGATGCACTTGTGTAGGAGTGAAGAATCTGTGTGTTCAGCGGCTGTGTTCTCTTTGCTGAGGATGCTAAGGTGTTAGTGGGTGTTGCCAAGACACAGATACGGTTAACCTGTTATGGCTTTCTAGTTGCAGTTAATGTTATAACCGACTCATAATAAAATGCTATCTTTAAGTTGGATAATTAAGACAAAGACAGCGCTAACAATTTAGGGTGAGAGGAATGTGTTTTTGTTCAGTGTTGCATTGTGCTGTCAATAACTTCCAAATCCATCGCACTAACCCTACACCCCCATGCTCCCCTGTTTCATTGCTGCACACTTTTTTTTTTGCCTGTATAATCATACAGTGCAAATCATTATTTTGACATATTCATGTTTATCCTTGTAATTGTTACCTTTTTTATGGAGGCTGGCATGCGAACAATTTGTCACCGACCTTTAATTGCTCAAACCCTCCCTCTGCTGGAGCCACTGCTTGTGTCCATCCCTCTATACGTTTGTCTGGATGCTCTTTCTTCCCTTCCCTTCCCTTCCCTTCCCTTCCCTTCCCTTCCCTTCCCCTGTCCTCCTCCCTGCCCTTACAACTCCAGTTTCAGCCGTTTGTTCAGTTCATCGGGCGGCGCATCAAAGAAACCTCCCGCTGAAGCCCCGGTCAACGTGAAGTACAATGCGCCCACATCGCACATTCAACCGTCTGTCAAGAAGAGGAGCAGCGCCTTGCAGCAGCTGCCCAGCGACAAGAGCAAAGCCTTTGATTTTCTCAATGAGGAGTAAGTTGGACACAAGAGATTGACTATTAATTACTATATTTATATCATGTACACATATCAGCCAATTTTGAGACTTTACTCAAAAGAAAAGGTGAACAAAAATACAAGTCAAATCAGTCAGGTTAACAAAACGCAAGTCAAATCAGTCCTTTTAACCTTGATTAAGAATTACAAAACACGTTTGTAAAAGAACTGTCGATATATACCACAGATTGGCAGTGGAGAGCACGGTGTCCAGGCGAGAACAGAAACGGGCACAGTATCAGCAGGTTAAAGCCCATGTCCAGAAAGGGGAAGAGGGCAGACTGCAGGCGTATGGCTGGAGTCTCCCCAAGAAGCACAAAGTAAGTAGAAACGTTCCTTCAGCCTTTCCTTCATGCCACGATAGATTCTGAACCTCTCACTTGATGAGAAACCTGTTTATTTCTTCATGGAAGCTCTTATTGTTGCTTTTAGCTAAAAAGAGTGTTGAAATATTAAGCATCCACTATTAATAGTTAGATTCTGTATCGTGTACGGTGAATCATATTTTTGGGGAGAGTTTACACTGTTGTGGAGGAAGCTTTGGCAGCATCTTGAAATGTCATTTTCTTTTCACAGAACAATGGTGGTCAAGAGAAGATGAAGGACCTACCTGTCCCAGTTTTCCTTCGACCTTTAGATGAGAAAGATGCCTCGATGAAGGTATGTTCCTTTACTTTTGCTACTGTACAGATGCTGTCTTGTGGTTTGACAGCTACAACATAGGTTTCTTCTACACCAGGGGTGCCCAATTTGTCGATCCCAATCGGCCGGTAGCTCGTGGACTGGTCCCAAGTCGATCGTGAAGGGTTTGGGGGGGGCCCTCAACACCCTGTCAGTCTCACTTTCTCAAAAAGTATTTTCAAAATAAAGTAAAATAATAAAGCAGGTCACCTTTAACCTACGGTGGCCCCTGACCTGCATCACCGGAAGTTGTTAGCGGTCAGCAGTCTGTAATTGCAGCTCGCAAGCTCGTAATCAGAGCTGCTGTGCTATATCTTTTATTGTTAATATTATTCTCATTCAGAGTTTGTTTCATGTATACTTCACCGGGGCCACTGGCAAAGAATGTGAATCTGAATGGTTGGGAGAAGCATTTTAAGATGGTAGACGTGAGCTATGATCGTTAACACGCTGCAAAAGTGTGTCGCATGCCTCCGCGTCAGGTCTCAATGAAGGTAGGCAGTGATTTCCTTTTCACAAACACACAAACTCTTGTGTCTACATTATTTTTCTGTTTCATTCATCTTAGGGGCCGTTACGACTGTTGCTCATCATGGCAAGCGCGTGTAAGTTCGTGCGCATGCACGTGTGTGCTTTAACGAGTCGATCGCAGGTGGTCGGTTGATCGAAAAATAGATCTTTGGTTGAAAAATGTTGGGCACCCCTGTTCCACACAATCTAATGAGATTTTGAACAAAGAGTAGCATATTTTCCTTTCCTTGCATCTGTATAAGGCAAGTTAGGTACTGTCGTCTACCATGCTTGGAGGTCTTAATATGTAATTCTACACTAATCTACCACAGCAATACTAAAGATAGTGTTACATTCAAATATAACTGACTGAGAGTTCTGCTGTCAAGTAAATACTTTGTGTGTATATTATACTATAGTAAAAATTCTCAGGTCTCTTCAGCAGATCACTGCCCAGAATAAGTAATGTTGTTACAGTACTTGTTCATGTGTTTGAGCGAACTTGTGTTTCTGTGCTTCAGCTGTGGTGTGCTGCTGGCGTGCATTTATCTGAAGGTAAAACCAGAGATGGGGGTTCCATTGTAGGAGCCAGTGTATTTTACAGCAATGTGTCAGGACCAGAGAGCCCCAAAAAGAAAACAGGATCTCAGAGCAGCTTGGAAAAATTGGATCAAGAACTCAAGGTTAGAGTCCCCTCATGTTGGTTACACTTAAAATCTTTTTCTCAAAAGACAGAAAATAACAATGACTAAACTGAAAACATGCACACCTCTTCTGCATTATATGAAAAGGAACAGCAAAAAGAACTGCGACAACATGATGAGTTGTCATCGTTGGTGTGGATTTGTACCAGCACCCAGTCGACTACGAAAGCTGTTGTCATTGATGCTAACCAGCCCGGAATCATCCTTGACAGCTTCATTGTGTGTGATGCCCATGTCCTTTGTATCACCAGTGTTCCAGGTCTGTTGCCGAGTATTTTTATAGAACTAGAAAATGGTGTGTTTTTGTAAAGTTAGGGAAAGTACAATCGCGAATTTCTGCCGCAAAAATAAATACATAAGACTTGCCCTGTGGTTGACTGGCCCGCCTCACAGTGAAGGGTTCGATTCCGGCTCCGGCCTTCCTGTTGTGGAGTTTGCATGTTCTGCCCATGCCTGCGTGGGTTTTCTCCGGGTTCTCCGGTTTCCTCCCACATTCCAAAAACATCAATGGCAGGTTAATGGAATACTCTACTCTAAATTGTCTCTTGGTGTGAGTGTGAGTGCGGATGTGTGCTATGCGATTGCCTGGCAATCAGTTTGTGGTGTCCCCCGTTGAACTCTTTGACCTTTTGCCACATTTCGGGCCTGACACATAAAGATATGAAATAAGATTTTATTTTGTTATCAACACCAAGTGGCACACAATTGTGAAGTGTCGACCCCCCCCCCCCCCCCCCCCCCCCCCCACACACACACACACACACACACACACACACAGTAGAACATATATTGGCTCAGTAAAGGTGAATCAGTGTCTGCACTTATTTAGCTCTCGTGCTGAATCATTAAGTAGGGGAGGAACTCTAC
>CAAKHF010012570.1:0-14774 GCA_901007745.1 Hippocampus kuda
ACAAACGATTAAAATATTTAATCTAATTAAAAATGCAACTGTCATAATTAACTCAAATGAACTAAAAAATTAATCGTGATCACTCTCGCATTTTTTATCGTTTCTGAATTTCCTTTTATATTTTTGTCCTATTTTTCCCCCATTTTAATGCTCTCATCAACATGGAATCATGAATCAGTTTTCTATGTGCAAAATGCAAATATTTACTGAAATAATTTCGATTTTCAATTTTACATGAACACTTTTCACTTGGAGCAGTTATTCATACATAATCTCTCACACAATATTACTGTCCATCAACAACAGTGAAAAAAATATTTTGTCACACAACAGCTGCTTTGACAGCCCTTTTTATGGAATCAAAACAGAGCAATATAACATTATAAAGTGCACATCTAAGGTAAACTAGTACTCAGCCTACAGTGGATTTAAGCCATGGTTGCATACTTCGTTTTTCTCAAGTTTGCTTTGAACACAGCAGTCAGGCTATGTTGATTCTGTTGGTCCTTCTTGCGCGGAATTCTCTCTACGGTTTTGTGTAGACATCATTTCGGATGACTCCACTTGGTTCGATGACAACACTGAAGACGTTTTATTTTCGCTAGGTCGCGACCACTGCACCGCTGAACTTCACCGTCACTGTCAGACGAACACAGAGAAGCTCCACCCACTCTTTTTATATGGACAGAGAACGCTGTAACCTTCCACACAAAATAGTTCCAAACAAGTAACAATCGCGTCAGTGGCATATCGTATACCTGTATGATACAAGTAACTTTGGTCTCGTCAGTGGAACAATCTGGCAACTTTTTAAAAGTAAACTTTCCATTCATAAACTCTTTAAGTATCAGTTTTCGGTGTCTCGCCCTGCCGTGGCTGGCAAAACAAACGTGCATGGACCGATGCAGCACGCTTGTTGTTTTGTGTCTGGTTTATTTATAGAGCAACGTAACATCTGCTGTGACGTGTGCTGCGTTAATCTCGCCAGAAAAAATTTAATACCGTTAAAATTAATTTAAATTAATGCCAATAAAAACGCGCGAAACTGACAGCTGTAATATATATAAATATAGTATACACACACACACACACACACACACATATTCACAGACACATATGGATGTATATAAACTGACTGTTGTTTGTGGCTATGCACCAAACAGTAGCTCAGAGTACCCACCCTTTTTGGAGTCCTTGGCGAGTGTCCTGGTGAGCACTCCTGCTATGGGCTCCGTTGTTCTGCTGGGGGGACTTCAATGCTCATGTTCGCAGTGACAGTGAGACCTGGAAGGGTGTTATTGGGAACAACGGCCGCCCTTTATCAGAACTCGACTGTTGTTTTGTTATTGGACTTCTGTGCTCATCACGGATTGTCCATAACGAACACCATATTCAAACACAAGGGTGTCCATATGTGGGTTTGGCACCAGAACACCCTTGGCTGCAGTTCGATGATTCTTTTTAAGAAGGGGGACCGGTGGATGTCTTCCGATTACAGAGTGATCACACTCATCAGCTTCCCTGGTAAGATCTATTCTGAGGTGCTGGAGAGGAGGGTCCATCGGGAAGTCGAATCGCAGATTCGGGAGGAGCAGTGTGGTTTTCGTCCGAGGAATGGAACAGTGGACCTGCTCTACACCCTTAGTAGGGTCCTCGAGGTTCCATGGGAGCTCGCCCAACCAGTCTACAAGTGCTTTGTGGACTTGGAGAAGGCGTTCGACCGAGTCCCTCGGGGAGTTCTGTGGAGGGTGGCTCAGGAGTATGGGGTACCGCATGCCCTGATACGGGCTGTTCGGTCCCGATTCGACTGATGTCAGAGTTTTGTTCAAATTGGAGGCAGTAAGTCAGAATCCTTTCAGTGAGTGTTGGATTCTGTCAAGACTGCCCTTTGTCACCGATTCTGTTCAGAACCTTAATAACATAATTTCTAGGCAGCCGAGGCGTTGAGGGAGTCTGGTTTGGTGGCCTCACGATTGCAACTCTGCTTTTTTTAGATGATGTGGTGATGTTGACTTCTTCAGGCCAGGATCTCCATCACTCACTGGAGCAGTTTGCAGCTGAGTGTGAAGCGTTTGGGATGAGAATCAGCACCTCCAAATCTGAAACAATGGTCCTCAGTCGGAGAAGGGTGGAGTGCCCTCTCCGGGTCAGGGATGAGTTCAAAAGTGAGGGCAGGATGGAGCGGGAGATCGACAGGTGGATCGGTGCAGCGTGAGCTGTGATGAAGACTTTGTATTGGTCTGTCGTGGTGAAGAAGGAGCTGATGCAAAAGGCGAAGATCTCAATTTACCGGTCGATCTACCTTCTGACTCTCACCTATGGTCACGAGCTATGGGTCGTGACCGAAAGAACGAGATCCCGGATACAAGCAGCCGAAATGAGTTTTCTTCGCAGGGTGTCCGGGCTCCTTTAGAGATAAGGGGAGAAGCTCGGTCATCCAGGAGGGCCTCAGAGTCGAGCCGCTTCTCCACGTCGAGAAGAACCAGATGAAGTGGCTCGGGCATCTGATTAGGATTCCTCCTGGAAACCTCCCTGGTGAGGTTTTCTGGCCATGTCCCACCGGCAGGAGGCTCCGGGGACGACCTAGGGCACGCTGGAGAGTCTGCGTAATATTGCTAATATTTGAGTTTTGAAAGGGTTGTTGACTGTATTTAAACCTCCTTGCTGCATTGTACATAGTTGATGCATTATATTATATGAAATCTGTGTAACTCGGAATAATAACATTCTTACAGGTTTCCTGAATGTCGCCTCCAGGGTCCATATGTAGGACATTACGTCCATGTGTCTCCCGACTTCATCTCTACTTCTCTTCTTTTACTGTTGTTCTCCATGGTAAGCATCCTTATGACCAGAGAAATTTCTGTGGTTTGCTTTCGAGTTATTTACTGTGAAATACTTAATAATGTTCGTGTCTTTTTCATCTATTTAGAGCAGGGGTAGGGCACTCTGGTCCCTCAAGAGCCACACACCTGATTCAAACGATTAGCACATCAGCTAGCTTTGTCAAAGCCTGAAACAATCATCAATTGAATCAGGTGTGTGGGGTAGGGAGAGTTCCAAAACAGGCGCGATATGGCTCTGGAGGAGCCGGAGTTCCCTACCCCTGATGTAGAGGCATGTTATTTGACTAAATTTTAATATTTTTCTATGTCAGATATGCTATATGTGGTTGTTAATGTTTGCTGTCATCTATAATACATCCTGCACCCTTTTACTGCTGCTCTCCTCAGTAGAAAGGCACTTGACAAGACCAAATTTGACTGGCGGATTTCTTTTTTTGTGCAAACTTCATCGGAAATTAAACCCGTCCCAAACCCGAAGAAACACAACGCAGAGTCTACCACCACCGGCTATCACATCAATGACACACAAAAAGCAAGTACTGCAGCAGCTGCTGCTGCAATCAGCTTTTCAATAATGATCTCCCTGTCACAGCTGCTTGGAAGCCAAAGTGAAATGTATTCCACATCCCGCCATATCCCTCAAGGATTTCCTCGCCTCGGACTCGTTTGACTGTTAAACTGCAGCACACGACTGTCAGCATTTATCATGCGGCACCCTCCTTTGTACATCTTCCCCTCAAAGGAGCGAAGAAGTGAAGATGGCCCCTTTATCTAGGCTAAGCACGCTCATCTGTCTGGTGGAAGAAACTGCACTGCTGAGCTTGTCAGGAATCAGTAAATGCTGGCATCTGCTGGTTGGAGAGTACAATGTTCACAACAACGGAGGGCAATCAGGCACGTCATGCTTTTGCTCATTTGAGGTCAAGTTACTTGTTACAAGCAGAAATTCAATGCATGACTTACATAAGGTATGTTTATCTTTTCTTGGCAAATAACATCATCTTCCTGGGTAAAACAGCATTGAATGTTAGACATAGTGTGATCACAATATACTGGTTTTAAATGTTGGAGGCTCTTGATAGTGGTTGCAGGGTTGCATTTTTGATTATTCACAATTAGTTATTTCATTTTATGTACACCATAGGCCCATCAATCAAGCCAACGCACTGCTCAAGACTGTGCATCATCAATTACTGTGCTCATCATCTTCACCCAACACCTTCTATTTGTATTGTAAGATCATGCAAGCAAATCACTAGGGATGGACGAGTAATTTCAGTTTCGGGCCAATACCACCCTTATTTCCTTATATCAGGTACTGTGCTTCTTACAGAGGTCGATACTGTTATAGGCCGCCCCCTAGTGGCCGTTTTACTAGCAGCATCTAAAAAGCATGCATGGCTGACAATGTTTTTGTACTTGTAAGTGAAGTGTATCCATGTCAATTATCCCGTATTCCCTTAATTTAAGAAAAAAAAAACGTTACAATTGCATACATTTGATGAAACAGTTACAGGTTAAAGAGGTTGTCTCAAGTGTTCTCTGTGTGGATTTAAAATCACTCAATGAGCTAAGTTCCATTAATTTCCCTTCCTTTTGTAACAACTTTCCCGTAGAAAGGGTAGAGAAGACAGAAGACCCCCTCCCCCCGCCAAAAAAAACTCAGTGTGGGCAGACAGGTCGCAAAAAAAAGTTATTTGTGTGCAATCTGTAAGAAGTAACACTTCTCCTTTTGACTAATTTACAAATGTAAGATGGCCAAGAATGGCCTCGGAAATAAAAGTGGACCAGTGGTGGACAAAGAAGGCCATCCCACTTTGAAGTATACTTCACAGCGATGGGTTAAGGACCAGCATTTAGTAATAAACCTCAGAGGAGTATGCTACACAGAGTCAAGCTTTGGATATAACAGGTGTCCGTAATTGATAATATATATTTTTTAAATAGCAGTGACAAGTCGCTATTTAATATCAAAAAGCAAGACAATTTATTTCTGAAAAAAAAAGTTTTAATTTCTCTCAAGAGTGGACACTGTGAGAAGTACTTGCAGACCCTTGCTGGAATTTGAAAACAACAGCTTCATTTTAAGGACTAGTTTAAGCTGCAGAAGTGTGTGTACAAAATCAAGATGTTGGGTCCTGTCACTCAAATAATTTGTAAACCAGGAGATCACATGATGTGACAAACAAAAATTGATAATCCTACACTTTAAAAACTGTCTGGTCCACAGTGTTAAAGCCTCTCTCTTACAGATAAATAAAAAAGTGTAACAGCATGATAGTTGCTTTTTATCAAGAGCAACAAGTATCTGGATGATGTCACTTCTGTATCAGCACCGAACTGTGTACTGTGCTTTCTCTTTAAGCTCGATTGTAGTTTTGAAAGAAGGTAATTTGAGGATAGATTTTTTTTTTAAAAAGTTGGTAACACACAAGCGATTCAAGAACTTTTGATAAAACGCGCACATTTCATATTGACCTGTCATTAGTTAAAACTGTTGACGACCTTTTAGGAGAGGGACAACAAAATCAAACTTCTCAACTGAAGGAATTTCTTTTTTTTATCCCCCCCAATTGATCGATTAAAACATATTCTAAGAGGATATGCAATAAAATCAGCAGCCATTAAAAAAAAAAAAAAGTGGATTATCAAGGGTCTCTGTTGTGACATAAGTAACACGTTTACTGGACAGTGTGTCGTATCCTGAGCAATTAGTCTTTTTTTTTTTAAATTTACTTCATTTGCAGTACCTAATGTCAGACTTCTTCGTTCCTCCTTCCTCTTTTTCTGTTTGAATCATGTACAGGATGTCATTTCCTCCCAGTGTTCAAAATGACACCACAGTTGAAATAAACGCTGCCTCAAAAGGTATTCCGAGATGTTACTTGAGACACTCTTGAATTAAATGTAAATCTTTGCATGTCACAGTATTCCCTGAAAATAAGTTGTACACGCTGTTGGAACTTTTTCTTTTTGTATTTATTTAAATTCACATTACTGTGTGTTTTATACAAATATGTATTTTATGAATGAAAAAAAGATAAGAGAAACATTTTAAGGAATAATTGCGATATTGGGATAACTTCTTTATAGCCTTCACAATTATCTTTTTAATAAAAAATTGATGGATTAAAAGTAACAGTGGCATCGGTACCGGTGACAACTCAAGAGTTAAGTTCTTGTAGCCCGCCAAGTCACCATGTTATTTACAGTTATTTATTGAAAATGTTTTCTTCTTGTCAGGAGGCAAAACCAATACACAAAAGCTATCCAGAATTCATCATCGTCAAAAAAATCGTGAATTTACAAGACCCGCCAATGTCATTAAAGGAAGCAAACAATCTGAGGCTTGATCTAAATACAAACCCGTACATCTGCTAAACAATGTGCGGTTTATTTAAAATAGCACACATGTACGTCTGAGCCGATGCCGTGAAGATTGTATCAACAGAGAACACTCTAATGAGGGACTAATCACCATCCTCACAGGCTTTGAAACCTTTTCCCACCATGCCTTTAGATCACCGTTTCATTCAGTACAATTTCAACATATGTGAATATCCCTGATGAAGACGACTCGTCGATATTCAATCTTGGGAGACCGTCGCAAGAAAATTTGCATGATACTGTGCAGATGCACAGAGTGAATCGGCATTTTGTTCTCCCTTTTATCTCGGTAATGAAAGGACACTTTTCAAAATGGCCGCTTCCCCCCGCCGAACTGCCTGTGCGCTCATGCTCGCCGTTTTCTTATGCAGCTGAGGAAGCAAAGGGCTCATTAGACATCAGTATCTATTTGTCCCCCAATGCTGCCGACTCGCCCTCTCGCCCTCCCGCTGAAATAAGCATATGCTTTGAAGAAAAAGTGGATCTTGTCTCTTCATAAAGCTTGAGATATGCCCGCTTAGGTGTGTGCGCGCACATGAATGTGTGTATGCGTGTGCATACGGTGGATATAAAACATTTACATACACCTCTTCAAATGCTGGATTTGTATGACATTAAAATAATATGATAAATCATTTAAAAATGAATGCGCTGGAATAAAAGACGACCTGGGAATAAGGGAGACTTTTTGCAGAGTTTTCTTTCATAGTAATAATAGTAATAATAATAATAATAATAATAATACATTTTATTTATAAGCGCCTTTCAAGACACCCAAGGACACTTTACAATCAGGAACAAAAATTAGTATTTTTCTCCTTCTGATTTGCAACAAATAACTAAAATTGAAAGGACTTGTGCTTGGTTGGACTGAGCTGTACATGCAGTTCAAACGTGGCAAGTTCGCGCGACGTCCTCATTTCAATATTAATGTCTTGAATGTTCATATGTCGATGATATGATCACGATATCTTGCCCAGCATTACTGCTAACCAATGTGTGAGGTTCATGTCGATGAACAGCTAAAGCCAGCCGATGGCAATCATCTTACGGACGGAGAGAGAGAACGAACGAGGGAGACATATGTGGCCCCTGATAGACAGCACACATGAAAGAAATCCACTTCCCCGTTAGTGAGACTTGTGACACACAGCCAAGTGCCATCAAGTATACACTGTACCCATATATTGTGTTTTACAACATAAACTGACCATGAGTACGGTGGCCGACAGGGGCCAACGTGCTGCAAACAGCGAAATGCTGCAAACAACTCAACTGCATTTACAGAGCACTTACAAACAGCCATCGTTGCATACAAAGTGCTGTACATGGAGCAATTAACATATACAACAAACAGTAAAGCCAATCGGTAACAAAGACGGTAGAAAGCACTGAACAGAAAAACCAAGAACAAATCTAAGTCATGCTGAGTCAAATGCCAAAGAATACAAACATTCTGAAAACCAAGTCCTTCCAGACCACTAGGGGCAGTGCTGAAAGCAGTGAATTCATCTTCGCGCAGGCGCAAAATGAGAATGAATATCAAGAAACATCTTGAATGACCCGGGTGATTCAGGGTGTGGTTGAAAGCTTGTGGCACCGGAAGCCAATCGCTCAGAGCTTTCTCACGAGTTGGCTTGCATGCCACTGGGTTTCCCTTTTCCCTCCGGACCACAGTAGCGTCTTCTCTTTGGTTTTTTTGTACATTGCAGCCATCAGAAAACGTTGGTTGGAGTTGAAGATGTGTTTTCCACCGTCCTACAGTTGCGATGGCTTTGTTTGTGTTCGTCGAGGTGAACTTCTGTATGTTCATTGCTCTGTGCGACTGTACTTCACAAGGTGAGGTGCTGGTTCTATTATCTGAGCTCACTTTTGTTTGCTGCGTGTCGCAGTGTGGATTTGTGTGCTTGGTAACGCCGTCTGGCAATGGGCTCCACCGCCGTTGGCTTTTCTCTGGCAGAGATGCGATGTGGTTTTCTGCACACGTTCGCTTGTGTCATCTTCATGTCCTCACAGCCCTGTTGCTGAGTCATAAAGACTAGCGCTGCCATGTTTTCGCCGGCATGTTGCCTTGATGTAGCTTACAACTACCATTACCGTTTCGCAGGCAGTCTGTCATGTTGGGCCTCTGCTAGTGATGGCTGCGGTTTTCGCCCCTTCTCCTAGTTTAGGGTGTCACGTACCTATGTCTCCTTTTCTACTGCCGACTTTCCCCAGCAGACTTGCCTTGTTAATCGCTGTGTGCTTCAGGTGCGGGATTGCGTCCTCTCTCCTGCCTGCGGCATTTCAGCTTTCCGCGTGGGTTTTCGCACTTCCCTCTAGTGTTTGCCGTGCTACGTGCCCCCTTCCCTGGGCCTATCGCTATCTGTTTGGTGTCAGGTTTCTTCCAACCAGGTTTTGCCACCAATGGCACCCAAAGATCCCCTGTCTTTGGCTTAGTGTGTGGACCCTTCAGGTCATCTTTGCTAAAAAGAATTCCCATCCTTTCCCTCCTTGTGTTGACCGTGGTTGACTCGTTGGGGCCACGGGTGACCAGGTCGACCTCTGTCAGAGGTGCCACAGCTCTGCTCGCATTGAGGCTTGCCTGTCTTGTCCATCTGTCCAAGACGTGCCTGACAATCTGGAGGTTGCAGGTCAAGGGCTTTCGTCATCTTTTGGGGTGGTCAGCAGGGACGTTTTAAATGCTGGCATGCTTTTGCTGCTGCCCTCCATTCCTCCAAGTGAAGGTTCTCTGTGGGACGCAGCAGAGCAAATAATCCACCTCCAAAGCAATGTGAAGTCGGGGGAGGTCCCGTTTGCGGGACAGTCTCCTTTCTGACTCTGCTGCAGTATTGGAGGTGTCCGCCCCGCCGATGTCTGTGCTTCCCCAGGATGTTGATGCAGTTTCTCTGGCTGCCTCTGAGTCTTGTTTCCATATTTCAGGAGTTGGGTGGTCCTCCGTTGTTTCGGGTGCCCTCTATGAGGAATTCGTAGTGTGAATCAGAGGATGGCTCGATACAGGCTGCTTTAAGACATGTCTTTCCGTGTCAAATGTTGGATGTGCACCAGCTGTACCGGCCACCTCAAAGTGCTTTCTTCAGGCGTGGACTTCCCCCTCCTCTCCTTTTTCTGCCCCTGCGTCTTCGGACTATTTGACTAATGGAGTGAGACTGGGACTCCCAGCTCCCAGTGCATGGTCGGGCGTTGGCGGATATGCATGACGCGAGATCAGATGCTTGACCTTGAAGCTTCTGCTGCATCCTTGTCTGGAGAACATGGGCGTGGATTATCTTTCCTGGTTCAAGCATGCTGCCAGGTCTGGTTGGTGCAGTTGCCTTTTTCACAGCCCTCTTGGAGAGCTCTCAGGCGGGTCCCTGTGATACCGAGGGAACTCCTCAGTTCAGCTGCAGTGGGGGTTCTGGAGTGGTCGGTTTGGGCTCGCAAGACAAGACTACAGTTTTACAGGTTTACTAGGATTTTCACAACCCCTAGTGTTCCTGAGTGCATGTCTGCTGCTCCCCGTTCCCGGCATCCACAGCAGTGTCAGCCTATAGGGAATTTCAATGACCAGCGCTGTTTGGGTGGCCTGGAGGGGGTGGGAGGGTCTGTTCCTCATCGCTGTTATCTTAGCTAGCATCCTCCTGTTGCCCACCTCCTCCAGAGTGTTCAGAGAGCAGCCCAGGACAGAGCTGGCCCTTTTTTCTTTTTCTTGTAATGTCTTGTTTTTGACGACATACAATAGCTTTGTCCTCCACATCGCGTTGGAGGTATGGCGAGGGGAGGAACTTCTCTTTGCAAAATAGCTTCATTTTCAGAAGTCATGGCTGCCCATCAGCTGCGTGTTTAGCTGTACGTTTGGTCAATTTGTTACTCTTACATTGTGTATGCTGCTTCTTCTTTCATATATTGGTGGATTCTGTTTATTTCAACTTGCAAACCAATGTTAGAAGAAACACTGATTGGTGAGAGTCGTGCACATTTCCACCACGTCTAATGGCAAGATGACAGCTCACAGGTCTGTTTCTGTGCAGCCCAGTAACAAATTGGCCGTGACCCGGTACCTGTCCGCGGACTGGTGGTTGGGGACCTCTGATGTCGGGGATTATAATGAATATTATCTACGTCATAAACAACAAAGTATGAAAACACATATCGCATTCACATCCTGTGTAACCAGGTTTTACATGCAGACTTTTCTTCTCATTCCAATTTGAATCCTTGCGAAATTAAGATTTCTGGTTCACTGTTTATGTGTGAGGTGATCTATTCCAATCTGGTGTGTAGATGGTACTACATTCAATCAGAACAGTCATGTTTTACAGACGTGTGATATGTGAAGATCTAAGAAAACATCACATGATTTTTCAAAATGGATATCAGTTGTCTCTGTAGCACAGTACTTGTGATTCTTTTTACATTTATGAAAGCAACAGCACGATAAAGACAAATCGTAGTAGTAGCTAAAAACATACCCCCAAGTAACAGACCAGCTCTGTCGAGACAGAGCATGTGCAGAGAGGACGAAGGCTCGCTACTCCCATTGATCCATATGCATGACTTCTGATCAGATTGACAGACGAAATAAACCTACCACCCCTGTGAATCCGAACGAAATTCCTCGTGGATTTGGCCTGTTGATTCTGATTGAGGTGTTTATATAGAGCATTTTCATTCAGTTTGGGCATTCGGTTTCATTCTAATCAGAAAACAAGGCTTGATCTCAACCCGGCAAGTAGGTGAGTTCGCACCGCTCCTCCCAAAAAAAAAAAAAAAAAAAAAATCATTCATCACGTCTGACATTTTTAAGCTGATTGTTCAGCTTGGCTCTTTTCATGATCACACTTCATTACTGGTCAAATGCAAAATGTTTTTAGTGTATCTACTGTACCTTGGACTTGAGGGCCCAATATTCCTCTGTGCCATATTCCACATATTTGAAAGCAGTCAGATAGTCATAGCTGATGACAGCTGTCTGCAGAAAAACAAAAAAAACTTGTAATGAAATGAGTAGGATACACACAATTTTAGTAGGGCTTATATCAGTAATTTGGAGAATCATTTGAGAAAATGCCAACATGAAGTATGTTCTAATTTATCATCTGCTACAAAGTGTGCACCAGTGCTGTTTATTTTTCAGAAATGAAAGAGTACATTTTCAATCATCCTGAGCCAATTTTCGATTGTACTGGCTCGATCCCAAACAGCCTTGTTCCGCCCTGTGTGGTCGCTTTTGCATGACACTTTTCAAGGCCCAACGGTTTCAATGAAACTGTTCCTCAGAACCCGTTCCAACCTGGTTCTAGAACACAGATTGAGGAGCGCTGAGACATCACTGTCATCTGATTGGTCAATAGACGTAGGTGTTTCTTGAAGCGAGGCAGCAAGGAACTCCATCTCACGTGTCCATTTCCTGGTTTTAAGCGGGATAGAGCCACCCGCCGGCTGTCGCCGGCTAGTTATAGTACACACAGTACGCTTTTAGTGTTTTACAACAGCACTTAACTATACTTAAAATTTCACAAGTACCAAATTACAATAGATGTAATCGTGACGTTTGTGGTGAAAATGTTCGCGAGCAGCGCGTACGTCACCAGATCAATCCTTGAATGGGTCCATTGAAATGAATGAACCCAGCAACGTGCAGACTGATAAGCTCTGGCACACAGCTTTCTTGAATTATATTTCCAAAATCAGTAAAAATTTACTTATCTGTAGACAAAATGTCAGGCTAAATACTACAGGCTAAGCTAACATACAACTAGATTATAACATACAACAAGCCATCTTGATTATAACATGCATACAATTAAAAGTTATTCACTGAGCAGTTGCAATTCATTTCATGTTTCCAAAACACAATCAATAAATGCAATATCTTACAGTTGCAGCAGCTCGTCCGAAGCGGATCAAACTTAGATCATTGAAATCAAGTCGTCTATTGTAGAGGTAAAATCCAGAAGAGGCAAACACTGCTGTTGCCAGAGTGGGGACTTTGAGCAGCCGGAGAGCCATTCGTGGCACTGTGAGATTGGGGAAGAAAAAAAAAAAAAGTGTTTTGCATCACAATTCAAGACCAAGCTGTTTTTTTTTATCATGACAATACTGTTTACAGATTTCAGTGCAATCCTCACTTGGAATCGGTATTGTTAAAATTTTAATGACACTACTACTCTTAGGACACTCCTTATCAACTCAGCACTTAAACAGTATTGTTATTATTACATTTTGTTTTGAAAAACACCAAAAAAGATATTACAATGAACACTATTAATAAATAAATAAATAGATATATATATATGTATATATACAGTATATATATGAACTGTCTTCCAACAACATTAATGTCAAATAAATAAACAAGTACAAACATACATACAGACTGTTAATTCATCAAATTCCTAAAATTAAATAAATAAATACATTCATTCATTCATACATACATACATATATAAATATTTTACAAAGAGACAATGGTTGGATCAAATCACTATTATACTGTTAAGTCATTAAATGCCAAAAGCGACTTCAAAAAAACATTAGCATTTAACTAGTCAATGACAGCGGGTTCATATTGTACTGTGGCCGACACGGGGAAACACGCTGCGAACGGCCGAATGCTGCAAACACAAGAATGCTCCAGACAAAAAAAGATTCAAACAAAAACAACAGAAACACAAACTAAAAACCACACATAACAACTCCAAATCAAAAACGCTGCAAACGGCCAACCGTATTGCCTTTTTGGTTCGTTTGTTTGTTTCGAGCATTCTTCTGTTTGCAGCATTCGGCCGTTTGCCCATGTCAGCCACCATAATATTGGTCTGATCATCAGACTTACATCAGACTCTGATGTAAGTTCTGACATGCTGGCCCTTTATTTGAGAAGTGGTAATGAGCCAACGAGCCAGCAGAGGGTAGCAAGGTACAATCATACATAGATAGAAAATCTCTGGTGAGAATCGGGGCACGGGTTTATTCACTGTCTTGGTACAACAGACTTCTTGTCTGACAATGTAAAGCACACATTCCAACAGGGAACATATCTTGTGAGAGTTGGAAAACGTATGTGTGTGTGTTGTCATGATTGAAAAAAATGACAACTATGTTGGAAATATAACGAGGTCGTCCTGTGAACAACCACTAACGGATGACGAGGCCTTCTCAGCCATCTCGTTACCTCTGCGTCCGAGACGCATAATTTTCCCGCGGGACGCACAGTTCCAAATATTGTGCGTTTTTGGGATGCAAGGAAATTTCTCAGTCAAAAAAAAAAAAAAAAAACTTTGGCAAGCCTGAGGATTTCACAGTAACGATCGTTACCGGTAGCGTGGCGTCATTTTGACGGTCCCGAAAAATGGTTTCCCATAAAAGTCAACACACACGAATTGACTGTACACTGTGCCTGTATGTGTGTTTGTGGTGTGGTGTGTGAGTGTGTTTCTTCTAATTTACTTTCATTTTGTTTTGTTTTCAGTGTTGGCGGGGCGGAACAGAGAACGTGATGTGCAAACTGAGGAATTGCGCAGATGACAGTTTGAGATGGCGCCAAAAAAAAAAAACAACACACAAAGGTATACTAATTACAACATTTAAGAAATGGGAATGCCAGTCTGATTTTTCGTATGAATCGTCCGAAGGGCGTATCACTAAACTCACTTGTGATGTATGCACAGAAGACGAGAGCGAGATATGACAGGAGGCATGATTACGAGGCAAGTTGGTCATTAGATCTCTAGGCTAATCGCTATGAAAAATATTATGAAACAGTATTGGTTATCCTATAATTTTCTGGCTGTAGCATGGTAACTTTATGAATAAAACATTCATCACAAGGTGTAGTAATGCTAATGTTAACTGTTGGTAGAACTAATGATGACGTATGTTAGATTCTTTCGTCAAATTGATAGCAGATTACACATGCATCGTCTTGGGAAGAGGATGTCAAGCCACATCAATACTTACCTGTATTAATGATTACCAGTAAATTAATCTTTGCAGTGTGAGATTGGAAAAAATACTCTGATTTTGTGGTATGTTGTATTCATGATGCCATATGAGTACAACATATTTTGATCCATTTATTTTGTTGAATAAACCTGGAGTACACAGCTGCTGATGTTCATTGTTAATCTTGTATGCCTGAATTATTTAAAAATTTGCAGCATTTGTTTACAAGAAATAAACCTATTATCAATGGATATTGGCGGCCTTGTGGTCCAGTGTTTTGCGCGTCAATTTCACAGTGCAGAGGTTGTGGGTTCGATCACGGCTCCGGCCTCCCTGTGTGGAGTTTGCATGTTTTCCCCGGGCCTGCGTGGGTTTCATCCGGGTCTTCCGGTTTCCTCCCACATTCCAAAAACTTGCATGGGCTGATTGGACTCTCAAAATTGCCCCTTGGTGTGAGTGTGAGTGCGGATGGTTATTTGTCTGTGTGTGCCCTATGATTGGCTGGCGACCAGTTCAGGGTGTCCCCCGCCTACTGCCCGAAGACGGCTGTGATAGGCTGCAGCACGCCCCGCGACCCTTGTGAGGATGAAGCGGTTCAGGAAAGGGATGGATGGA